>QTSX02006118.1:0-21600 GCA_014839935.2 Entomophthora muscae | reverse complement strand
CTCATACACATAAATTTTGTTCAACTCTGGTGCACAACACACCATGGTTAGAAAGCCATTTGTAACCAAATACAAGATACCAGTTGTCAAATCCAACTTAAAATACGCCAGAATGACAGACAAATCAAAAGTTATACTTGAAGGCAAAACAACTCTCTTCAGAATTGACCTCCAATGCATTCTAACTTACATCTAAGGACTTGCCATGAACAACATAAAATACAAAATTGTAGCAGGCATGGATTGGTTCACTCAAGTGAACCCCAGCGTATGTTGGAAAACAAAAACCACAACCATCAAACGCAACAGAGTCAATTTTAACATCCTCAAAGAACCTAAAAATCTCATCCTAAGTGACAAAGTTGTTGCAACATCCTCAATTACTATCTCTTGGGGAATTAACGCCCCAAGTAAATCACTGAACAACTCACCAAATGGTTTACTGGCCACCCAGTAAACTGGTGGCACCATTATCAGTCAAGCCATCTATAATGGGGATCTCCCAATCCAGATCCTAAATAGAACACAACTTGAGTAAGCCTTGTGACCCAAGAGTAACATTACTTAGATAAGCCCCATGACGTACATGGACAGCATGTGGCTTGTCATGATACTATATATTATTTCATATTCATATCCAATAAAGTATCATTCTCTTCCTAAATCTTCCCCCTTTTCTGTTTATTATACTTCCCAGAAGTATAAACTTGACAGTGGTAGCACAGGTAGGTTATCCATACCTACCCAACTCAAAGAAAAATTCCTCCTAAGAAAAAGACCCAAGCAATGGTACTCCCTAACAGCTGGAGAGACTACAAAGAAGGACAAGACTTTCCTACAGGCTTTGTTATCTACAACAACGTCCTTGTACCCATCAAACAATACAACACTATCAAAGCCCAAAGACTGTTACCCACAGCACCAACCACAACAGTACCACAGCAGCCTGAGATACCTAATATTGTATTTCAACGCTTACTCATAGCTGAAATTGGCGCCTTTGCAGGACTATGCTGTCAAAACACCTATCTTTGGATTAAAAGTACTGAGAGTAAGTTTGAACAAGTGGAATACCCCCAAAGACTCTGGGTCAGTGAGATTACCCCCTGCGTCACAGGGACTGCTTCACACTTTGTAAATGAATGGCTCAACCAACACCCAGTAAAAAAGGGAGACTAGGAACTATTTAATGGTGCATTCCTCAAAAAATTCTCCATGAAGAATTCTGGCATAGTAATCATGACAGAACTTTGAACCTTCAAGATGACAAGAACAATCAAGGAGTACATTGATGCATACAAAGACCTACATGACTGCGCACCCAACACCATTAACTTTTATGAACCTGGGCCACGCCTGGACTTTTATAATGGCCTTCCCACACACATTAGACTTCAGTTTGACATGACCTGCCGCAAGAACCTTGAAGAAGTATTCTTGGAAGGCAAACATGCATCCCAAAAATCTGACAATCTACACACAACCAACAAGCGCAAAGAGAATCCTTCAGCCAAGAAAAATCCTTGACCCAAAAAGCAAAACAACCAAGCCAACAACACCCATTCTTAAACTGGGAATTGAACTGCACAAGCCAACCAGGCAAGCACCAAAGATACCAACAAGGAGGGAAAAGCTCAGGGGAGTGCTTAGGCAAGCCGCCCTCCACCAACCTACAAGACTTGTACAGGGACCAGGTTGTGGACTCAATCACCATGATCCAAGTACCCTCCAGCAACCCTCTACTGTTTGCCGCTCAAACTGGAAATAAACTCCTCAATTATCCTTTCTGCTTTTGCAGATATCAGGGCATAGCACTATTTGACACTGGAGCAGACCAATCTCTTGTCAACAATGCTGTAACTGTGCTGTTTAAGCAGAGTTACATGAGGAAAAATATTTAGAAGATGGATAATAATCTTTATTGTGAGATAATGGTTATATAGTTCATGTGAATCAAGGATAACAGGAACATGATTGGTGATCACACATCTGGAAGAAAGAAGGGGGTGGCTTGATCCTGATAATGAGTCAAGCGCCAAAACAAGGTATCCACAGTAAAGGACCATCATCTGTTCATGTTGTTGGATTTGGTAATTTGAGTTGACTTCCTAGTCTGGCTTTGAGTGAACAGATAATTGGATTATAGGTAACAAACCCGCTTGGTTGGAACCTTGCTGGCGGGTCAAGCCTGCAGTTTTGACACCCCCCAACTGAAGGTTGGCCTCTTCTGAAGGCAGGTTGTTGGGAGCCTGGGCGCTGTATTGAACTAGTTGCTGTTCTGTGGTGGGCAGGGCGGTTTCTTGTTGTTTCTGTCTTGCTTTGCAGGGTCATAGGCAATCATGGTGAAGGGTCTTGTCTTGCTTACGTTTTCCAAGCCCTTGCATGAGGTAAGTGTTATTATTGTTTACCTTCAGAATGATTGCTGGCCCCACTTTCTTGGTTTGTAGCTTGCTCTTGTCAACATTCATGACCCAAACTTTGTCCCCAACCTCATGTCTATTGTGGATGGGGACAAATGTCTTTTGCAGACATTTGTTCTCCTTTGCTGTTTGCTCGCGGTTAGCCTCTACCACTTGAGGGTCTGAGCTTGGAAGGACTTTACTTGGAATTTCCAGCTTAGGTCCTGTCAATGATTGAATGATATTTGGCTGTGTGCCATATACCAGTTCAAACAGGATTTTTCTGGTGGATCTGTTCACTCAGGTTTGAGGCACAAGTAGTGCAGTTGGTAGCTGCTTATACCAGTCTTCAGGTCTCCCGGCAGTGAGTTTGGCTAAGGCTTGCACAAGGCTACCATTAAGCCGCTCTACACGTCCATTGACCTGTGGGTGATATGGTGTTGTTACGGTGTGCTTGACCCCATTTTTGGTGAGGTATACATTGGTGTCTTCAGAGGTCAATTCTTTGCCTCCATTAGTTATCAGGAGTTCTGGCTTTCCAAACTTGCTGATTATATCTTTGCCAATAAATTGCTGTACATCATTGCCAGTGTGTGCCTTTACTGCTTGGGCTACTGGCCATCTTTTAGCAAAGTCAATGGCGATGATGATATATTTCTTGTCATTGTGTTTTCCTGGCATGGGGCCAACAATGTCAAGAGCCCATACTTTGAAAGGTAGTTGTGTGCAGATAGAAAGTACTGACTTTGGCAGGGTTTTGCTTTTGGAAAACTTTTTGCATACCTTACATTGGTCTAGAACTTCTTGAGCATCACAATATAAGGTTGGTTACCAGGCCTTATGTTTAAGGAACTCATATAGGTTTTGGCTCTTGGTATGTCCAAGATCTCTGTGGTAGCAAAAAATAGTGTCAACTTGCTGATGTGTGGGGATGTAGGGAATGGCCGTACCATCAGTCATCTTTCTGTATAGGGTCCCATATACGTCAGCAAAGAGGTGTTCATTTTTGATGACTGTTTCCTTTGTTATGTCAGTTGTGCCAGGGGGGAAACCTTTGTCCTTTGTTTGTAGTACTAAGAGGGGACAGTCTTGGTTGAGCTTATTCTCTCCTCTTTAAGCACAGACATACAGGCGGGAAAGGGTGTCTGCCATGGCAAGCTCAGCTCCAGGTTTGTACTGGATGAGCATGTTAAATCTCTCCAATAGCTCTATCCACCGGGCTTGGCAGTGCAACAGATTTGCTTGAGTTTTGAAATAGATGAATGACTTATGATTGGTTAATGCTGTGAATTTTTCCTGGCATTCCAGGTAACATTGCCATTTGACTAGGCAGTGTACAATAGCCAACAGTTCTTTGTTGTGGATAGGGTATTGACACTCACCATCTGTCAATTTTTGCGATTCATAAGCTACGGGCAGGAAGTCACTGTCATTGTTTTTGATTTATAGTACTCCCCCAATGGATGCATCTGAGGTGTTGGTTTCCATTTGGTATTCCCTGTCACATTTGGGGTATTGTAGAATGGGAGCTGTTGTGAGTTTCTCCTTGAGGTGTCTAAAACAGAGGTCACATTGGGGGGTCCACACAAACTTGGACTTGGTGCCTGTTATGGCGGACAAGGGGGCAGTCAAAACGCCAGAGTTGGGTATGAAGCGTTGTACATAGGCCACCATTCCCAAGAAGGTGCCAGAGTTCCAAATTATCCTTGGGTGGTGGCATCTTGCAGATGGCCTGTATCTTTTTACTGTTGGGTTTGATGCTGTCCTTTGAGACTATGTGTCCCAAGAAGGGTAGTTGCTCACAGAAGAACTGGCACTTGGAGGGTTTGGCCAACAGTTTGTGTTGTGCCAAGGTAGCAAAGACTGCCTCTAGGTCTTTGTGGTGCTGTTCCACCAAGGGGCTGTAGACAATATTGTTGTCTAGATACACTAGGGCGTGCTTGCCTATGTGGGGTGCAAATACTTTGTTCATGAAGGTTACAAAGGTGGACGGGGAATTGGTCATGCCAAAGTTGAGTACCACACATTTATAGGAGCCGTATTTAGTGTGGAAGGCTGTTTTTGGGATGTCTTCCTCTTTAATACAAATATGATTGTAGCCTGCTGTCAGATCAATCTTGGAGAAGACTGTGGCTCCTTCTAAGGCATCAAAGAGGCTGTCAATCAGTGGCAGTGGGTAACAATTCTCAGTGGTAACTTTGTTTAGGGCGCGGTAGTCTGTGACCAGATGGAAGGTACTGTCCTTCTTAGCCACAAAGAATATGACAGCCCCAAAGGGAGACTGTGAGAGGTGGATAAGTCCTTTTTCCAATGCCTCCTTGAGGTAGGCGCGTAAGGTGTTGTCTTCATTTGGGGTCAGCCTGTAGATAGGGCGCGCCTTGGGTAAAGCCCCCTTGATTTGGATGAAGTGCTGAATATGCTTTTCAGGGGGCAGCCCAGGTAGCGCTTCCTTGAAGATTTCCAGATGGCGGGCCACAATGTTGTGGTCCTGCGGCGTGGAGGTATCCTAGTGATCCTTGAAGTGTATGATCTTGTAATGGCAGGAGTCCCAGTCAATTGACTTCAGGTCTTTCTTCTTGTCCTGGGTCTCTGTGATACGTACAAAGATGTGGTTGCGTAGCAGTTGGTCCACAGAGTCAGGGTAGATCTGGTGGTTGACACCTTCATGCTTGATGGTCAACACTGAGGTTTCCCAGTCTACGTGATGATTGTTCTTTTGTAACCATTCTAGTCCCAGTACAATGTCAAACTTTGGAAAGCTGATGACAGGACCTTGAATGGTGGAGTGGAGGTTCTCAAGCATGACAGAGAAGGGGGTAGTTTCCTTTGTCACAGCAATGTGGTGTTTGTCAGCCAGGACCACATTTTTAATCCGTAAAGGATTAGTGGCCAGCTTGAACTTATCCACAAAGCTACTGTTGACCAGGGTTTGGTCTGCGCCCAAATCCAGGAGTGCTGAGCCTGTATAACTGCAAAAGCAAAAAGGATAGGACATCAATTTATTGGGATGTCTGGCAATGGTGTATAGCACCAGGTCTTCCGAGGGCACTTGGATCATTGGGCATTGGTCCACATCCTCGGGTCAGTATTTGTTATTGGGCAAGTCAGGAGTTGTGTGGGGAGAGCTTGACTTGCTTAGTGCTCTCCCTGGGCTTTTCCCTCATCTTGGTTACCTTGCGTGGTGGTGATACAGAAATAGGTCCGGTTTGACTGTCCATTGTTTCCATTTCCCTGTTCATTTGAACCCATGGGTTTGTGGTTGGTGTTATTCCCATTGCCTCCAGGGGGTGGTTGATAGGAGCGCCCGCCTGGATGGGAATCCTTGGGTCTTTCTTGTTTCCCAGTTTGTGCCTTATGCAGTGCGTTGGATGTTTGCTCCACCTTCTTTGCCTCACGGTACAGGCTTTGCAGGTTGATCACCTGATCCAGGTTTACATGTCTCATCACATGCAACTTAAGAGCGTTGTAGTACATGAGGTGTGTGGCTGGGGTGTCAAAGGCCATGTCAGATGGTGCACAAAGATGGAGTTCCTTGTAGGCGTGAGTGAGTTCCTTCACAGTGCCTGTCTGGGTTAGGTTTTTTACTTGGCATATGATCATGAGCGCTGTATCTTTAAGCACAAATCTTGCCAGGAAGTCTTGCTTAAAGGTATCCCAGTTCTTGTTGGTGTGCTCTTCATGCCACTTGTTGCACCAGGTGCCAGCATCATGGGTCAGGTGAATGGAAATTTCTGCAATCCAAAACCGCTGTGGACATTCCATCTGAGCCAGCTTGCTCTGGGCGGACTGGATTCATGTGGCGGTGTTGTTGTCGTTGGCCCCGGCAAAAGGTTCCAAGGCGGCACTCTGTAGTCTTTGAGCTACGTAGGCAGGCATGATGGTTTTGTTGGCTGGTCACGGCATTGAGGAGGGGGCATGAAAGAAACCTTGTGCAGACATGGCGTTGAAGGCAGGTAGCGGATTACTGTGTTCTGGTACAGAACAAAGCCATTGGGTATGGCTATACCAGGGGTGTACAGAGTCCAGTCAGGCAAGAGGCCAGACATAATTCTATCAAGGATTTGTTGGCCGCGGGGTGTGCAGGCAACAGGCAGATTTTTCAAGATAAGGTAGGATGGAGAACCTACCTGTGCTACCAATGTTGTAACTGTGCTGTTTTAGCAGAGTTACACGGGGAAAATATTTAGAAGATGTATAATAATCTTTATTGTGAGATAATGGTTATATAGTTCATGTAAATCAAGGATAACAGGAACATGATTGGTGATCACACAGCTGGATGGAAGAAGGGGATGGCTTGATCCTTATAATGAGTTAAGCGCCAAAACAAGGTATCCACTGTAAAGGATCATCATCTTTTCATGTTGTTGGATTTGGTAATTTGAGTTGACTTCCTAGTCTGGCTTTGAGTGACCGGATAATTGGATTGCGGGTCACAAACCCACTTGGTTGGAACCTTGCTGGCGGGTCAAGCCTGCAGTTTTGACAACAATAAATTGATAACCTCATGAAACTACCTACCACCCAAAGCAGTATCAGGAGAGTCATCATGGCAGAAAACAGAAGCACACCAGTCACTCAAGAGGCAAGACCTTTCTGCACCCAAATTAGAGACATGCAAACCACACTCAGCAGCCCAATCATAATAATCCCCAAGTATGACGTTATACTTGGCCTAGATTGGATTAGAAAGACTAAACCTCACATTGACTGGGACAGTGCTACCCTCACCATACAACAAGGAGAAGTACACCATCATATTTATCCAACTCACCTTGACACGCTTATGAGGGACCATGTATTTGTGAAAATCATAGAAACAGAAAAGGAAGTCAACCCTAGAAAAATCAATTGGAGTACCTGCACATACAAGGTCATCCACTTTAAGAATACAGAGACTTGACATGAAAAGAACCCCATCCAAGATCAGCTAGTTAACAAATTCCCCACTGTTTTCCAAGAAACACTTCCAGGACTACCTCCTGACCACAGCATACAACACAAAATTGACCTCAAAGGTGGTGTACCCAAAGCACGACCTATCTATTGCCTCACACCACAAGAAGACAACATCCTAAAGGCTTACCTTGACAAAGCCCTTGAAAAAGGACTTATACGACTATCAAAGTCACCTTTCAGCGCTGCTGTCTTCTTTGTGGTAAAGAAAGATGGAGGACTCCGCCTTGTCACTGACTACAGAGCGCTCAACAAGGTCACAATTAAGAACAGGTATCCCCTACCCCTAATTGACAACCTTTTCAACGCCCTGGGGGAACCCAAATCTTCACAAAAATTGATTTGACAGCAGGTTACCACCAAATTTGCGTGAAATCTGAAGACATTCCAAAGATCACATTTAGAACTGAGTACAGATCCTTTGAATGTGTTGTTCTTAATTTTGGCATGACAAACGCTCCCAGTATCTTTGTGACCTCCATGAACAAAGTTTTCAAGGATCACATCAGAAAACAAGCAATCATCTACCTGGACAACATCATCATTTAAAGCCCCAACTTGGAGCAACACTGGAAAGACGTCTGTCTGGTCCTGTGTACCCTTGAAGAAAACCAACTGGTTGCAAAACTGTCAAAGTGTGAATTCTTCTCAAGGGAACTCCCATTCCTTGGTCACATTATCAGCAAGGATGGAATAAACCAGATCCAGACAAGATACCTGCCATAAATGAGATGCCAGCTCCAAGAAATAAAGGTGAACTCCATACCTTTCTAGGCATGGTAGCCTACGTAAGAAGATTTATCCCTGATTAGGGTGCCCTAACAGCCCCCCCTGTCTGCCATCACAGGCAAAACAACTAAGTTTGTCTGGACACTGCTACATGATCAACAATTTTGTTAACTGAAGGAACACATGGTCAATGCCCCTATCCTCCAATATCCAAATCATGAGGGAATCTATGAAATAGAAACCAATGCTTCTGACTATGCCATAGGAGGAGTACTCAGTATTCAAACAGCAGAAAAAGACTTCCCCCTGTGGCATATGATTCAAGGAAGCTATATGACAGCAAAAAAAGATACCCCATACACAACAAGGAGTTAGTAGCCATCATACACTGTCTCATGAAGTGGCAATGCTATCTGGAAGGAGCCCAAACGTTTAAAGTACTCACCAATCACAAGTTGCTGATATTCTTCAAAACACAACAACACCTGTCAAGAAGACAAGCCAAATGGATGGGCCTCATACAGAGATACCCCATGCAAATCAAATACAAGCCAGGCAAGGAAATGCTTACTGCAGATGCTGTTACAGTAGAAAACCAAATGAAAGGAATAACATGCCCCCGTAAGACCAGAAACCAACAAAGAACTGCCGCCAAACCCTTAAGAGCAATTGACAACTTAAATGCTGTAATTGATAAAAAAAGATGGGTCAAAGCTGAGGTCGCTCAAATAGCCCTGGAAAATCTGGATCTACCATATTTTTATCCAAATAACTATGACAAGAAAATCACCTGTTATACGTTATTTGGTGATGGAAGCGCTCAACCCGCTGGCTGCCAGAATTTTTCAAATTATGATGTCATTGACGTAAATTCCAATGCAGGGCCTACAACTGCTGAAAGTATTCTTGCCAGCCAATCAGAAGCCAAGGAATCCCCTCCTGCCCCATTCTGAACTCCCTTAAGACTTTCCCATTTCCCCTCTAGAAACTTGTTTCTAAATATCTTATTCACCTTGGAATAAAACAGAAAATAAACCTCATGTTTGCATATTTGGGCCTATTGGCCCCTGTCTTTGACAATATGGCTGGGACCATGGTTCAGATGGCTTCGGACTCCTTTGCTGTCACCTGGCCTGCCTTTTACGTCACCGCGCCTTCTCGTCATTATTCTAATTTTCCTCTGAAAATGATCTTCTTGACCTTAATTTTAATCACCATGTTGTGCTCCACAGGTTGCGGCTCCAGAATGATCAAACCTTCCTCCCAATTTGGCTTACTGTTACTCAAATAATTAACTCTTTGTTTACTATACCCACATAATTTTTCTTTGAATAGTGCAGCTTGTCATCTAGTTCTAACAGATGCCCTGTCAAGGCTACACAGCAAACATGTCCTTTGCGCTGATGGCAACCCCAACTGGCTCATGTTAATCATGGGGAATCTCCAGGAAGGGTTCCCACCTGGCACACAAATAGACATCCAAGAGAAAGTTCTTAAGAACAAATATCTGTTCAAAAACGTAAATGGTACACTACACCAAATACTTCCAAATGGTGACACTGTACTCTACATACCGTCAACACAAAAGATTGTCACAATCCTCTGATATCACAGATACTTAGGACACACCCGTAGCAGAAACTTGCATGAATACCTCAAGACACGCTACTGGTGGCCCAACATGCTAGATGATATCAGAGAGGTACTGGAACAATGCAAAGTCTGTGAGAAGTAGGCCCAAACCAAAGCATTACCCAAGTCAGTAGTACCTGTATCCCTCACACAACCCTTCAAGGTATGGTCACTGAATATTGTGGGACCCATGCCTGGCAAAAATAAGGGCAAGAAGTACATCATCACAGCTATTAACTATGCAATCAGATGGCCTGTGGTGCAAGCCACTAAATAACACAAGGGCAACAATGTGAGACAATTCATTGGGAAAGAAATCATAGCCAAGTTTGGCAAACCTGACCTCCTAATCACAGATAGAGACACCAAACTCAAGGTTATTGACACCAATATCTATCTTGCCAAGAATGTGATAAAACACATCACAGCCATCCCATATCACCCTCAAGAAAATGGACAAGTAGAACAACTGAACGGCGTGCTTGTAGAAGCCCTCAGTAAGTTATCTGCTAACAACCCAAAGGCCTGGGTTGACATGCTCCCAACCGCGCTCATGGTCTGTAGAACAAGAGTTAACTGTAATACGGGCAAAAGCCCTTATGAACTTGTCTATAGGCACAAAAGCCTGCTCTAGTTAGTAAATCTGCAGGACCACAATTACATCTGCCCAAAAAGGTGCCAGACAACAGTGACCCCAGCATACAACACGCTAGAAAAGACCAAGAGGAAATGAAACACTAAAGGGTTGAAAGGGAAACAATCCCATTACAACAAGAGAGATTCCAAGTTGGGGAAAAAATCTGGGTTGTCAATCACAACCAACACAAAATGGACCCAGGATTGTGTGGACCAGGTATTGTCATGGAAGTCAAGCCCAATAACACCTACCTCATCAAAGGAATTGGAGCTTGGACTGAACTGAAACATATGCACCACAACTGCCTCCGCCTGTGCAAAGCAAGAACAGCCTAAAAAAACTCCAGGCTCCCTGTTCCCAACGCTAAACTAGACCAATACCAAGCCTGTATCTCCAACACTCTCAAGAAAGTTCCCAAGGTTCCGCCTTTCAGCACCCCAGGGGGAGATGTTGCAAATCTTTGATTACTCCCTCTTGGGGAATCAACACCCCAAGCAGATCACTGAATGGTTCACTGGCCAGCCAGTAAACTGGTGGCACCATTATCAGTAAAGCCATCTATGATGGGGATCTACCAATCCAGATCCTAGATGGAACACAACTTGAGTAAGCCTCGTGACCCAAGAGTAACATTACTTAGATAAGCCCCATGACCCCCATGATGTAAATGGACAGCATGTGGCTTGTCATCATACTATATATTATTCCATATTCATATACAATAAAGTATCATTCTCTTCTTAAATCTTCCCTTTTTTATGTTTATTATACTTTCCAGAAGTATAAACTCAACACCGTATTTGTCCAAGTCATAAACCAAGACAACTCAGAAAGTCTAACCAAAGATAGTACCCTACACATAATGAGGTACACCAAATTCAGTAACATACAAACAACCAAAATCCAATGCCCAGAACTTGCAACACTCCTAAACAAATACACTCATTTATTTAAGGAAGAACTCATAGAGTTACCCCCCAAGCGGGAGGTCAAACACAGCATCAACCTATGCAAGCCATGCCTAAACCTGCACCCCTCTACAGACTCTCCCCCATGGAGACCCAAACACTCAAGACCCATATCAAGGATAATCTAGCCAAATGATTTATTTGCCTTTCTGAATCCCCATGGGGGGCAGCAGTTTTCTTTGTAAAGAAAAATAAAGGATCTCTTTGCCTAGTAACTGACTACAGAGCACTAAACGCAAGTACAGTAAAAAATAAATACCCCCTTCCACTCATAGAAGATCTATTTACAAGGCTCTCCAGAGCAAATTTTTTTTCTCAAAGATTGACCTCACATCTGGTTATAATCAAGTCAAAATAAAAGAGAAAGTCATACCAAAGACTGTGTTCTGTACACAATTTGGATTGTTTGAATGTAAAGCAATGAATTTTGGGATGACCAACACTCCTGCAACATTTTTCACCATGATGAACCAAATGTTAAATGGCCTCTCAAATACATTATGCTACCTTGACAACATCATAATGTTCTCAAAAACAAAAGAGGAACACCTCACACATTTCTGCAAGACACTCAAGTGACTCGTGAAGCACAAACTTTACGCCCAACCTAGTAAGTGCTAATTTATGGAAAAGGAACTCTTGTTTTTGGGCTACATTGTCTCTGACAGTGACATCAAAGCAGACCCAGACAAAATTAAAGTCATAAATAACATAAAACACCCCACCTCTGTTAAACAAGTTATATGCTTTCTTGGAATGGTAGCTTACCTAAGGAAATATATCAAAGACTGTGGAAAGCTCACTGCACCAATCAATGACCTAACCAAAGGTAATGCAAAAAATAAATTCATCTGGACACCAGAATGCGACAAGAGCTTCCAAATATTGAAACAAGCTTTGGTTGAAGCACTAATCTTGCAATACCCTAATAACAACAGGTGCTACAAGCTTGAGTTGGATGCCAGTGATACCGCCATTGGTGCAGTCCTACGCATCCGCTAGCCAGGGCAGCAAGACTTCCTGCCATTATGTTACAAAAGTAGAAAACTAACCAAAACTGAGTAGAGGTACCCAAATAACAACAAAGAATTTCTAGCAATATACCACACATGCAAGAAATGAAGATTTTATTTAGAAGGACACTTAAACGTCCAAGTACTAACTGACCACAAATCCTTAATCTATTTCAAAACTCAGAACACACTTGCACGATGACAGGCCAAATGGATGTCCTTGCTTGAGAAGCTTAACCTGGACATCCAGTATAAAAGGGGGCAGAGCTGGTCACGGCCAATGCTCTCTCTAGGCTATGTCAGCCAAGAGAGGATCATCCTGATCACCTGGACCCTGATTGGCCCAACCTATATAACACTGAGTACAAAACAAAAGGAAAAGATCCCTCCACACACTAACTAACCCATGGTACATTAGTAAGGAATGAAAAATATTTCCATATATCAAATGGCACTGTATAGAAAATCATTAAAGACAAACATGTTCCTTACATCTCACTTGCATAAAGAGTTGACACCATCTTAAGACATCACCCTCTGCTAGGACACACAAAGGCTAACTATCTATACCTCACACCAAATGAGATAGTATAGTGGCCCAATCTTAAACAGGCCATAATTGATGTTCTGAAAAATTGCACAGTGTATGATAAATACACCAGAGCCAAAGCTCCAAAACCAACAGTTAACACAGTACTTGACCCCAAACCATTCAAGGTTTGGAGACTTGATGTAGTGGGACCCTTCCCAGAAACTAAGATAAAGCAATGTTTCCTAATTGTAGCCATTAAATTTGCTATACACTGGCCTATCTGCTAGGCAACAAAGGATCACGAGGCAGAAACCATAAATCAATTCATTAACAAAGCAATCATAGATGACTCTGTTACTTCAGACTACATCATAACTGATGAAGCAACAGAGCTATCAGGTCACATAGTAAACAACAACTTAAAATCCAAAAACATTAAACATTCCACAACTTCTCCATACAGGCCACAGGCCAATGGCAGAGTGGAACACCTAAACAGCAGCCTTATCAGGACCCTAGAGAAAATAATGGATGGCAAAGCCAAAGACAAATGGCCACTATATGTGAAACATGCATTATCAGTATCCCGGGTCTGCACCAATCAAGGAACAAGCTAACACCGTTTGAACTAACATATGGGTACAAACCAGAGATAGTTACCCGCAACAACCAACCATACATAAAAATTCTCACGGGAAAACCGCCCACAGTGGAACAAGCACCAACACTACAACACATACACCTCAAAGCTAAAATAGCAGAAGCAAATTGGCTTAAAGCACAAAAGGTAACCTCTACAGAGGAATCACTCCCCATCAACTCCCCTGTCTGGGTCCTGACTGGGAATAGAAAGAAGTTAGACTCATTACACAGGGGACCAGGAAGAATCATCAAATACCAACCAGACAGAAACACCTACCTGGTTAAGTTCCAGGGCGCCAAAGAGCCCATCACCAAGAAGTACCACAGATCCCGCCTCCGCCTTAGCAAAGGAGAACACTTGACCAGACTGGTTCCAACTAGTAAACAGCTCCAGGAATATCAGGCGGCAGCCATCAAGACAAAGCCCCCTCCTGATGTACCAGAGTAACCCCTTAAGGGGGGTGTCAAGGATCTGGATGTACAAGTATTCTGGCTACCACCAACCCACTTAATATCCAGACATTGCCTGATTTGATGCCCTTCCAATATACAGTTTGACATGCCAGAAATGACAAAAAACCAATATCACATGACTGTCCAAGTATCCAGCGACTTAAACCCATCCTGCACATGAGCAACCCCTAGGTTCAATCTAACTAAAATCTCCGCCACAGCTAAAGATATATAAGTATAAAATATTATCCAATAAAATATACTTCTCTCCTTCTTAATTCCATATTCAAAGCTTTCCCAAAAAGGCGCTACTTATCAGAAGCCAGGTATTTGAGGCTCGTGTGCCTCTCAAATCCTGGGCCATTTTTTAATTGAAAGGGGGTTTTCTTGCTCTGGGAGACAATCAGTAAAGATTTCCAGGCGGTGGGTTGCTTGGCCTCTAAGAAGGCCAGCTGGTTGTCCAGGGCATTCTGGGCCCTGACATTCTGAATTTACAGCATCTTTATATATTCTATTGTATTTGATTACAGCCTTGTTGGTAAAGACCATGATAATGCCCAAACCTCCTAACAAGGGGGTCCTTGGGTATAAATGATTACTTTAGTTTAGGTTTTTAAGTTTATGTTTATCCTTTGTGTCCTTAGGTACTAGACCTGCTGCTGGGGTTAAAGATTCAACTTATACTGGGAATACTTGTTGTTGAGTCATTTCATGTTAATAATACACCACTTCTCTCTTGTCATAATGTTCTCTTATAAAAGAGAAAACAATGTCACATACAGATGTTCCTGTTCCCAAGCCTCCCACCCTACCTCATTCTTTGGCTACAGCATTCTTGTTAATTTATATGGGTACTTACTTCTTTCCTGCTTATTTTAACTCTCTACTTGGAAGATTGTCTTGTTGGAGAAATATTTCAAATGAAAATGGTGTTAGTGCCAGTTGGGTCCCTTGTTACTGGTCTCAATCCTCCTGCTTTAGCCCAATGTATAGGGGACATGTTGCCTAGTGGATGGGTTCCTGACATGCACATAGTACACCACTAAGCTTTGACATCAGCTTCTTAAAAAGGAGATTGTTTTCAAGCATCCTGGCCATAAATTCAATTTTTTGAGTGTGATCAAAGATGTTATGACCTACTACTCCAAAGAGTACTACTTCAACTATCTTAAGAGCATTGCCAAGGCTCTTGAAGATAGAAACTATTTCTATTATCAATAATATCATATTTTTTAATATTTATTTTTGTTTTGGCTTTTAATGTGTATATATAATATCCATTTAGCCTAAAGATCTGGTATGAAAAGGTTAAGACTTTTTGATGTGTTAGCTTCAGAGCTTTGTATAATTTAGTTGCCATTAGTTGACCCTCTTTTTTATGACAGATTTGCAATCCTTGGGGGTTTCTGAGTTAGGATATAAAATTTATTTTTTTAAAGCTTTTTGGGCTTTAATTTAGGTTTAAAGCTAACAGGGCCATTTAAGCCAGAAATCCGAGCTCATGTTTCTAGAGGGCATTTTCTAGATGTCGTGTTTCTAGATAGTGTATCCTACCTCGTCCTCAATCTAATTGTTTTTATCTTGGGGTTGGCGTAATTTTTGAGAATAGCTGGAGTTTAGAACGAACTTTCAATTTCTGCCCAATTTTGTGTTAAATCCAAAAAGCTTCCTGTTCTAATTTTGGACGCACCCACCTGATTTCATTCAAATTTACCGTTGATAAAATATTGCTCTTACTTGGCCCCTCATTCTATAAAGCCGCTCCAATAGAGACTTTATTTCACATACAGTCAACTTTTTTGTATTCAGTTTTAAAAATCTAGACTTTTTATCCATTAAAGCGTCCTCTATAGCTTATTAAATGTCCGAGGTGAAGGAATATGTTGACAACTCTATAAAGCTTGCAGGTTAGTGGCTTTTTGACAGAATATACTTAATCAGGGCAGATATTAGAGTGAACCTTTGTGATAAGCAGTTCGAAGGGGTTTATGAAGGGAAACGGTTCCATCATGGTACGCTTTAACACAAGATATAATTAATCCTGCAAGCGGATGTAGACCAAGTTCTTAAGAGAGCCAAAGAGTTAGGAGTAGATAAGATTATAGCGCATAGTATGGATATCAGAGAGCTTCAAACTACTCAAGAGCTTGCTGCTAGATATAAGGGTTCGAGAAGAAAGAGTTCTTTTTCTAAAGTTTAGATTCAGGAATAGAGATAACTTTTTCGCTTGGCGTTCATCCCTATGGAGATCGAAGCTTTTTCAAGGACCACGACCCTGATGATTATATCTATATGCTGAGGGAGGTCCTGAATCTCAACCGGGGAAAGTTTGTAGCTTTAGGAGATTGTGGTCTAGGTTTTAAAACGATTATTCCTGAATTAATATCCAAAGATTATTCAAGTAGCTCTGTCCCAATGGAATCTCAACTGATGTACGGCTTTTTTACAACAGAATTTTCTCCTTACGGCCCAAAGCGACATATTAACCAAACAACTAGATATCTTAAGAAGCAGGTTTTGCTTGCTAAAGAGTACGACTTGCCGATACTTTTTTATGAGCCTGGAAATAATAGGGGCTTGATAGATATCCTTTTTTAAATTTACAAGATAAATTGGTAGTCTTTAGCCTTAACATTATGCTTTTGGCATCATACACTTTTTAAAGCGGAATCAAATTCACCTTCAAAAAGGAGTTATTACGTCTTTTACTGGGACATTGGAAGAAGCCTGCGATTATCTTTCCTTAGATTTGTATATTGGATTAGACGCTTAGTACATTAAACACATTTCTTACTTCTTACCTTACTATTAGCTCGTTCAAAACAGAAGAGAATATAAGCGTAATTCGTGACTTGCCCCTCGACCGCATTGTCATAGGAACAGGTATGCCTTTTCACCAATACTTCCATTTATTTCTATTAGAATCACCCTATCATGAAATCAGACCGGATCTAAGAGGCTATCGATACCTTCTGAAATCGCTAGTGAAGTATGAGGGTATTCATCCAACAAACTCCTTTATTATAAAGAGAAGGGAAAGGTTTGTCCAAGGCTGCATGGTTAAATCGCGTAACGAGCCATGCTGTCTACTGTAAGATTACTTTTAAGCATGCTCATCCAAACTAGACATATCCTTCATATTCTTGCTGAGATTCACAGCTTGCCTCTCAAGCATGTCGCTGATGTTATTTACAAGACTGCCAATGAAATATTCTTTAGGACCTCCTGCTAATAGATGTATCCAATCTATAGTGAAATCTTCAAACTATATCTTACGCAATAATTAAGCCATACTTAAATCAAATATCTTATTTTTTATATACTATGAGTAATAGTTACCTTATACTTAAGTTTTCAGATAAAAATAATTAGCTAACATACACCGATTCTTTCTAGCTATTAAAAAGGGCCACATAACAAGCCTAATCTAAGTAAGACGTGAAGCTTTCTATTATTAAAAGGCAAATGTAAAATCAATTTGACTTTTAAAGCTTAAAGTATATCTACACATTAAATATTCTCTCAAATTGCAACTCGACCATTTGAATCTCCTAATTAGCATTTTGTCGAGTATATACTTCTGAGAAGAGTATGAAACAAAATAAAGGGAAAATTGAGAAGAGAATGATACTTTATTGATGTGAATTTAAAGGATTATTTAGTATCATAAGAAGACACATGGTGTCCATGTACGTCAGGGTAGTCATGGGGATTGTCCAGATAATTTTACATTTTGGTCTCAAAAGGGTTGATCCCCTAATAAGATGGGTGGCTGATAAGAGTGCCACCAACTTAGTGATTAATCAGGGAATCACTTAGGGAACTACTTTCCCAAGAGAGAGTAATTGTAGATGTTGTGGCACTATCAAGATTATTGATATCTCTAATAAATTCTTTATTTTGATGCTTATAAAACTTTTCATATAGGTCAACATATTTCAAATTTCTTTACTAAATTCTGACAATGGTAACTTCTTCATACTCAAAACATTTTTCTTCACTTTTTGTCAGGAATGACATTTTCCCCCTTCCAAAACTCAAGTTTTGGAACAGAATTTAAACCCTGGCTAAAGTGGACTGCATGCTGCCAGCCCTGAGGACCAAGGGGCTGCCTGACCACATTTTTTTGGATCAAATCCACCAGATTTGACTCACATATGCCTTTGAAAACAAATACATTGGTGAAATTTTACCAATTGTGGCTCATACCAAACATCACAACTATTTGCTTAATGGAGGCTAAGAGGCCCCCACATTGGCCTGATGAGCCTGATGTCTGTTTTGGTAGCCAATTGAACCCCAGTCCCTGATAGAAAAGTTGATCGGCAAGCTTCCCCCAAGAATACTGCTCTAGAACAGAAAGGCCACAAAACTCTTATGATGGAGTTAGCCAATGAACACCTGTCCCAAACTTGTGCCAGTTTGCTGACCTTGAACCTAGGTGTCCCACCTGTACAATCATCTAATTCCTGACTATCTTAAACCAATCATTAGAATTAAAGTCTGGTAGTGGTGTGCTATATGAACCCAAGAACCTACAACAGGCTTTATTCTCATTTTGAAATAAAGGTTATGAGATATTAGGTTTCCCAATTATTACTGCATTTGATCTTAGTAATCTTTCAGTTCAACACTAATTTTTCCAGCCCATCTGCTTCACCACCTGCAGTTTTCTGTTCTCAAAGCACTCCTTACAGACCCATCCACTCCACTGAGTATTTATTAAAATCAGAGTATAAAGGATACATCACTGAGAATATATTAAAAAGTAATCCCCTGGACCACACTAATGGTATAACTGTGCTGTATTAGCAAATTACAAGAAAGAAAATATTTATAAACTAGATAAATATCTTTATTGAGATACATGACTTATAAATTGAGGAAAACATTTTAAGAGAAACATATTTGTGATTATCACTCATTTGGATGATTAGGAGATGGCTTGATCCTTATAATAAGTTAAGTGCTAAATTGAGCCATCCATCATATAGTATCATCATTTGTTCATGTTGCTTTGTTTGGAAACTCAAGTTGTCTTCTACATTTGGCTTCAGGTTGTGGGGAAGTTGGTTTGAGTGACACAGGGTCTCCTGTGCAAAACTTTGCTGGAGGTCAACCCTGCTGTTTTGACACTAAGAAACAACCAGACTCAACAGAAAGGGTGTTTAGTTCTTACTGAGCCCTGAATGTTTAAAGACAAGTATAACTACCTCCCTGACTATCAAACAAGCACAAAATCCTCTCTTACTCCAAAACCTATGCTCACCTCCACCACCAATCTCCATATGGTAGGCTCTAACCACCCACTCTACTTTTAATTCTGACATATCAGGTGTCCCAGGTTGGTTCCCTGAACTTTTAATGACTTTTTTAAGTTGCAAATGTTACACATGTCAGTTTTTTTGCTTTTTATTATATTTTTAGGAATAATTTTATAGTAAGTGAAAAGTAAAATAGAAAAGTTTATTGTACTTTCTTATCCTAATAAATCTTTTCTTGTTTTTAGTAGAAAGTTTTTTGTTTGGGTTGAGTATTTGCTAAATACTTCAAGTGAATCTTCATAAGTCACTCCCATTGAGTTTTTTGTAAGCTGGTTTGTTGGAAATAAGTTTTCAAATAGGTATTTGAAAGTATTATTTTTATAACTTCATTTAATTAAATTTTCTATTTTATCTTTTTATTTAATGTTAACTTTTTACATTTTAATTTTTCATAATATAAGTACTCATTTTTTGTAAAATTAAGCCCAAGTCAAGATTTTTGGTTCTTTAATGATTGCTATTTTTATTGTAGAGATGTTTAGACATCTTGGCAGGTTGTTGATATGAATTGATCTTTATGACAACTAATGTGTATCCTACTGGTTGTGTTTAACAGTGACAGGTGGTGTTCTGTTAGAAGGTCACTGGATGTCACGGTAGTGTCATTTTTGCCTGGGATAGATCACCCAAAGAAAAAGAATGGCAACAGAAAAGCAGCAAAACCCTTGAAAGTATTGGATGATTTAAATTTAGCCATTGTCAAAAAATGAGTTAAAGCTGCACCTGTTGATGGTGAAGGAATTCACCTATATCTCCCTGAATTTTGTCTGAATAATTACGCGTTGAAGATTAAAAGATATCACTACCCAGTGGCACTTAGCCGTTGACCGCTGGTCACCCAAAATTATCAAGTTATGATGTCATCAACACTTTGACAGAAGTCTCCAGTCAAGAGGTGAAAATATTTCTGGCCATCCAATCAGATTTGAGTTTGCCCCTCCCAATTGAGTTATAGCCCCCCATTTCCCCTCTGAAAACAAGTTTTCAGATAGTTTTACCTACTCTAAATAAAGTCATTCCCCACTATATGAAAGCTAGCTTGGGGTCAAAATTGCCCCCTTCTCAGGCCATGGCCACCGCCGTCTTGACATGGCTGAGAAAAGTCTCCACGCAGGACCAGCAGGTTTTGTACCCCTTATCTTGAAATCATTTCTTTTTGGTGGCCTATTTACATCTCCTGTTTTCTGTGCCGTTAATTTTCTTTGTTTCACGCTTCATTCCTTTCCTTTTTAGATTTGTAGGTTTAAAGCTTCAGTGCACATCTTTGTACTTGGTTCTGATTTTAGTCTGGGGAATTTATCCCCACGACTTCTATTTGATCTTGGACCTTATTTACATGACTCTAACACTGGAGGTAAATTAGGGGAAATTCTCTTTCTTGATTGATAGATTATCAACAGCTTCAGGAAAGAAGTGGTTTGAAGAAGCCCTAGGAGTAACATAAATACCCTCTTGTTGATATTTGACACTACTTTAAAATTATCTACAGCAATGTGATTGATGAAAACTGTCTGCCTTCCAGGTTCACTCAGAAGGGCTTTTTATAGAGTGAGGGCTCTATGGCCAGACTGGCGCCTGGTTGCTACTAACTCTTGCTAGTCAGCCTATCATCCCTACTCTGATAACTTCAACTCCCAGAGTTATGATTCCAAACCTTAATTGTGGTTTGGAATGATAGCAATATTCTACTACTTAATCTCACCTCTTGAGTATAGAAACTATGAAAGTGTGTGAGAGTTCACTATGATGCTAGTTGTTGGATGGGGTTCTTTCCTACACTTGATGGGATAAAAATCAAGCAGGTTTTCTCCTTCAAGCTTTTTTTTGAAGTAATATTGACCTGGGAGCCTCCAGTTTATTGATGGTGTGTTTCCTGAGCTAACTCTTTTGAATACAACTTGGCAGTGGCCTGTCTATAATAGCATTCCCAAATTTTTATGTGTGCCTTCTCAATTTTATAGGGTTCAACTGGCCAATAATAGCAATCCAGAAAGTCTCAAGGGCCTCTTTGATAGATGATACTACTTTTAGATACATTATTTTCCATACACTATCCTGTTGATCAATCAACTTTAAGGCTCTGAAATACCACACCTAGGACAGAGGGTTCTATCTGGGCGGTGCTCCATCCATTCTTGTCTGTGTTCATTGTGACAGGAAGATGGATTGCTCAAACCTAATTGATTGGGATCTCCTGACAACCCACATCACCAAAGCTCTTTCAGAGTGTAGCTCAATGTAATCAATGATCTTAGTCCAGGAAGTTAGTTTGGCAGGGTATTTTGACATCATTTTCTTTAAGTTTTTAAGCAAAT
>QTSX02006117.1:0-21703 GCA_014839935.2 Entomophthora muscae | reverse complement strand
CCATTTCTTGAAGTAACTAAAGGAAAGGTAAGTAAAAGATAAAGAAATTTACTAATTCTTTCTCCTGTGACCCCCTCAGCCATAGGCACCCCATTGGCAAAATTCTTGAGTGTTGGATGTTCTTCATTAGTATTCCTGGGCTTGATCTTCCTTATCTTTCTTGAAATTCTGTATTCCTTTTGAGTTTCTTCATTTGATAAAGTTGTCTCCATTCTTGAAGCACTTCTGCCTCTTGATTGTTCTTCTTCATTTCCTTTGTTCATTTCTGTTTCCATTTCAACATTTTCATTTCCCTCAACTTGAATTGTTTCCTCTTAATTCCTTTCATTTCTGTTCATTTCATTTGATAATTCATTTCCCTCAATCAGCTTGATCTTTTGATTATTTCCCCTGGAACTTCACCAGAACTCAAATGTATTATAACTTGCATCTTGAAAATTCATACTTGATAAAATTGTTCCCTGTAGATTAATTAATACTTCCTTGTTCTTTTAATCTTATATATTTCCCAGTTTATTTAGAGCAACTTCCTTTGGTTGGATTTTTTGCTGCTCCTCATTGCCTAGCTTTCCTGTTAGAAGTTCCCTGATAGTTCTTTTAATTTCAACAACCTTTTTCAGGTGTTCTTCTAATTCAGTTATCGATTTGTAGATAGTAGACATGTTGTTTAATTTACATCCCAAATAAAGGTTTTTATATCACTTTCATCAACACAAATTAGGATATTCTAGATAATGAATACATTATATTGACAATTATTGCAAATAATATAAATAACTTGCAATTAGACAAAAACTAAGATAACATAAAACAAAATACACCAGAATTGAAGTAAACTAAGCATCTTAATTAGAACATGTAGATTATATTTTTCCAGTATGTATCATTTTTATTTTAAAACTAGTATTTTATTGATATCTCACGTTGTATTGTGAATGTTTTATTGAATGTTAACTATACTAGGTTGTATTGCCAGCCATGTCAATTCTGCATTATGTGCATAACTCAATACATTCTGTTTAATAAAATTCATTGTAAAGTGGTATTTTTCACTGTGATTTTATAATTGGACTGTGTCTATATTAGGAAGATATTAACACTTATTATAAATATTGATACAGAGTGCATTTTACAGCTTGAATATTTACCTATTGATAATGATTCTGTAAAATTTAAGTCAGATTTTGTGAGTTAGTAATAGTAAAATGGATCAATCAATCACTGTTTATGACCATTAATTGGCTGATTTTCTTTGATGTAGCAATAGTGCATTTTCTGATATTTACGTGCTGGTATCCAATTGGCTGTTTTCATATCCTATCACAAAGGCAATAGGATGTGAAAACAGCCAATTGGATGCCAGCACGTAAATATCAGAAAATGAACTATTGTCACATCAAAGAAAATCAGCTAATTAATGGTCATAAACAGTGATTGATTGATCCATTTTACTATTACTAACTCACAAACCCCGACATAAAATTTAAAGAATCATTATCTATATGCAAATATGCAAGCTGTAAAATGCACTATGTATCAATATCTATAATAAGCGTTAATGGCTCCCTAATATAGACACAGTTCAATTATAAAATCACAATAAAAATACCATGTCTACAATGAATTTTATTAAATAAAAGTCATTGAGTTATGTACATAATATCTAAATATCAAGAGTTAACGTTTAGTTGCAATATTCTAATGCAATATTTATATTTGTTGGTCTTTACTTTATTATTGATAATGAAAAATATTTATGCAACTAATTATATGTTACCACATCAAATATACAACATTTTATTAATTATGGGGAATGTCAATAATATAAAAAGAATACATTATTGATTATGAATTAGAAGAGAGATATCAATTTTAATAAGTTTCAAAAAGAAAGGCTTCATTTTAATCATCAAGGGACAAGTGGGGGAGGGAATGTGCAGAATGTATGTTGCCATTGTCTACACCTGTAAAAGAGACGGCATCAGAGGTAGTGGGGAGGGATTGGGTGGTGGCTTGGGCTTGATGGGGAAGTTGGAGAGGCAGGGTTTGTTGACTGGGAAGAGGCAACAAGAGCTGATTACTTCAATTGCTCAAATTCTTCTTCTGTTGCATATGCAGGCTTGAAAAACCAAATGGAAGAGTGTGAGGGGAGGCAGGAGTCCTTTTTGGACTTATCACTATTGCTTGTATAGAAAATGATGACATCAGATAAGTACCAGACAAATATGAATAAAAATAGCTCATAACCCTTATCAATTTGGGTGCACAGTTCATTGTATGTGGCAGGCTTTAAGCGCCTGAGAGCAGAACCAAAATTATAGAGACATACATCTGCAATATGCATGTCAGTGTGATTGGTAGGGTAGTCCAACAGGTATGACCTACGGCTGTAATTTTCTTGGTTGTCCATTCCTGCTACTACATCTCAGCACTCATTACAACTGTGTACACAGCTTGTTGGGTAGCCCACTCCTCCAGCATGTCCTTGATCTCTGTCTGGTAGGCATACCCATCTGCAGTGTTTGATATTGCTGAGTAATAATTGACATCCAATGTGGAAACTTCCAGTAAACCCTGACAAATTGATAAAAAATTAGGTCGCGCTTTTAGATGCCATATTGGATACACTTTTCTCCATAGTCTTGGACACTTGAAGAAATCTTGGCATACAACAAGAAGATGACATCATTGTGCGTTCTCATTGCCCTCCCTTTTATAAACTTAATAATGTTTGAATTGTATGGGTTGGTATCCACCAAAATGGGACCGCTGATAACTTGATTGGAAAAGATTCTAGTAGCAACCACAACTCTGTACATCCACAAATTCACCGTTTTTTGTTGGTGAAAATGCCATGGAATCTCAGTTAGAGACAAAACTGGAACAGGGGCATCCGCGGGTCATGTTCCATGATAGCCATCATAAGGGGATGGGCTTTTTTATCATCAGTCAAATTATGAGCACCAGTTGGGGTCTTCTTGGGAGGGGGGCTACAGTTGGTGTGGGCTCATAGGGTTGAAGCCACAGTGGACTTTGCAAACCCCATTGCAGCCACTATTTCCCCAAGGGACATAAACATCCCTTGCTTTTTGACCATTTTGAGATCAATTTCTGTTGTGCTTGATTTTCTTCTGCATCTTGCAGACTGATTGGCTGGGGATGGTATGTGTCTGTCTTAGGAACTAGAGGATTCCATATAATTGGCTGTTTCTGGATACTGGCTTCCCTTGGTGACCCTGTGGCTAAATTGGTCAATTTTGGATGCTAGTGTTGATACATGATCTGGATTAGCAGCTGCCTGTGCATGATGGGCAAACAGGGCCATGCTAGAAGACGCAGGAGAAAGAATACACTCCTGAGTAGTGCTTGGGGATGGGCCTGCTGGTTAGGAATGACCATAGACAGAGGCTTCACTATTGGAAGACCCAGTGTAGCCCTGCATAATTTTGTCAAGGCCTGGGAACAGCATGTTTACTTGGTTGTTATTGAAAGAAGACATAAAAAAATTTTATTAAAAATTAAACTCAAAAAGAGGAGTGTTTATTTTTAGTCAATTTTACTGTTAAGTATGTTAAGTTGATGAAAAGTAGGATCTGAATTTTAGCTGTCCTAAACTGGAATAGGATGATTTTTGGGAATGCCTATGATTCCTAAAAGAATTAGCAAAAATCCACTCTAGATCCTTTGATATCCTTTTTGAGATGCCCATAAATTATATTTATTTCAAATTTACCTCAATTATGATTTCAATTTTGGTTCTTGATTTGACAATCCCGCAATTTCATATTTGTTAAGTTTTATATGATGTCTATGATTTGTTTGAAATACAGGAAATATCAAATTTTAAATTAGAATCCCAAATTTATGATTCATGTATCCTGCATTTGTTTACTGTATTTTGTCTTTTGTTAGTTGAGTTATCTGCTCAAGGGATTTGAAATTTGCCAATTTAAATAAGTCAAAAAAGTTAAATTAAATGGTTTATTTTATTAAATATGTCAATTATATACTTCTGGGAAGTATAATAAACAAGATAAAGGGGAAAATTAAGAAGAGAATGATACTTTATTTGATATGAATATATGATAACATATAGTATCATGGGAAGCCACATACTGTCCATGTATGTCATGGAAGTCATAGGGCTTATCTGAGTAATATTCCTCTTAAGTCACGAGGCTTATTCAAGTTGTGTTCTACTTAGGATCTGAATTTTTTGATCCCCATAATAGATGGCCAAATGATAGTAGTGCCACCAACTTAACAATTAGTTGGTGAGCCATTTGGTGAATCAATCAGGGCATTCATTCCCTGAGAGGGAGTAATTAAAGATACTTCAACATCTCCCCCTGGGGTGCTGGAAGGTAGAACCTTAGGAATTTTCTTGAGAGTGTTGAGGATACAGGCTTAGTATTGATCCAGTTTGGCGTTGGGTACAGGGAGTTGGTAGTTGTGTTGTGATACCCTTGCTTTGCATAGACAAAGGTGGTCATGGTGCATGTGCTTAAGTTCTGTTTGAGTTCCAATACTCTTGATTAGGTAGGTATTGTTGAGTTGGACTTCCATGACAATGCCTGGTCCTCTCAAATCTGGGTCTAACTTATGTTGGTCGTGGTTGACAACCCAAATCCTTTCCCTGACTTGGAATCTTTCCTGATGTAGGGGGATTGCTTCTCTCTCAACTCTTTTCCATGTCTTCTTGGTCCTTCCTGGTGCGCTGTACATCAGGATCATTGTTGTCTGGCACCTTCTTAGGTAGAGGTAAATTTGGTCCTGTGGTGGTACTAACAAGGGTGGGCTTATGCCCATAGACAAGTGCATGCAGGCTTTTGCCCGTATTGCAGTTAACTTGTGTTCTGCACACCATGAGTGCTGTTGGTAGTATGCCAACCCAGGCTTTTGGATTGTTGGTAGATAACATACTGAGGGCCTCTACTAGCAATCTGTTTAGTCTTTCAACTCTTCTGTTTTCTTATAGGTGATAGAGGCTGGCTATGGTGTGTTTTATTCCAATTTTGGTGTGGTAGATATTGGTGACAATGGCCTTGAGTTTGGTTCCTCTATCTGTGATCAAAAGATCGTATTTTTCCAAACTTAGCTATGATTTCTTTGCCAATAAATTGTCTCACATCATTACCTTTGTGTTCTTTTGTGGCTTGTGCCATAGGCTACCTGGTTGTGTAGTCAATAGCTGTTATGATGTATTTTTTGCCTTTATTGTTGCCAGGCATTGATCCCAAAATATCCAGTGACCACACCTTGAAGGATTGTGTGATGAATACCAGTAGTACTGATTTGGGGGTGCCTTGGAGTGTCCTATTTTTCCCAGGCTATGCATTGTTCCAGTATCTTTCTTATATTATCTAGCATTTTGGGCCATCAGTAGCGTGTCTTGAGATATTTGTGCAAGTTCCTCTACAGGTATGCCCCAGGTCTCTATGGTATTGAAGGATTGTGTCAATCTTCTGTGTTGATGGGACGTAGGGTATGGTATTACCACTTTCAAGTATTTGGTGCAGCGTGCCATATACGTTTTTGAACATGTGTTTGTTCTTGAGGACTTTCTCTTGTACGTACATTGATGTGACAGGTGGGAACCCTTCTTTGAGTTCTCCATGATTAACATGGGACAATTGGGTCCCCATCAGCGCATAAGATGTGTTTATTGTACATCCTTGATAGGGTGTTGGCAGTGAGCATTTCTTTTCCTGGTTTATATTCAATTGACATGGGGTACCTTTGGATAAGGCTCATTCATTCTACTTGTCTTTGGGATAGGTGTTATTGGGGTTTGAAGAATATCAATGACTTGTGGTTGGTTAGCACTTTGGATATTTATGCACCTTCCAGGTAGCATTATCACTTCATGAGACAGTGCACAATAACTACCAGTTCTTTGTCGTGTATTGGATATCTTTGTTCACCATCAGACAGATTTCTCAATTCATATGCTACAGGGAGGAAGTTCTTTTCTGCAGTTTGAATTTAGAGTAATCCTCCTATTGCATAATTGGAGGCATCAGCTTCTTGTTTGTACACTCCTTCACAATTTGGATACTGCAAAGTATGAGCAGTGACCATACATTCTTTTAATTGCCAAAAGTGTTGATCTCTCAACAGTGTCTATACAAAATATGTTTTCTTTCCTGTGATTGCAGATAAGGGAGCAGTCAAGGCGCCCCAGTCAGGAATGAATCTCCTAACATAGGCTATCATGCCTAGGAATGTACAAAGCTCACTCTTATTTTGAGGTGCTGGCATGTTGGTTATGACTTTTATATTTTCTGGGTCTGACTTTATTCCATCCTTGCTGATAATGTGTCCTAAAAATGGAAGTTCTGTTGAGAAGAAGTCACATTTGAGGGCTTGGCTGTCAATTGGTTATCTTGAAGGGTGTGGAGGACCAGGCAGACACCTTTCCAGTGTTGTTCCTTAGTCAGGCCATATATGATTATGTTGTCAAGGTAGATGATTGCTTGTTTTCTGATGTGTTCCTTGAAGACCTTGTTCATGAAGGTCACAAAGGTGCTTGGGGAATTTTTCATGCCAAAGTTGAGGACTACACATTCAAATGAGTCATACTTAGTTCTGAAAGCTGTTTTATGTATGTCTTCAAGCTTAACACAGATTTGGTGATAACCTTCTTCCAAGTCAATTTTTGTGAAGACTTGGGACCCCCAGGAGAGTCAAAAAGGTCATCAATCAGGGGCAGGGGATACCTATTCTTGATTGTGATCTTGTTGGGTGCCCTGTAGTTTGTGACCAGGTGGAGTCCTCCATCTTTCTTTGCTATAAAAAAGACAACCACACCAAAAAGAGATTTTGAAGGTTGTATGAGTCTTTTTTCAAGGGCTTTGACTAGGTAGGCCTTTAAGGCGTCATCTTCTTGTGGTAGTAGGAAGTAGATAGCCTGTGCTTTTGCTACACTCCCTTAAGGTCAATTTTGTGTTATATACCTTGGTTGGGTGATAACTCTGGTAAAGTTTCTTGAAAGACGGAAGGGAATTAATGACTAGCTGTGCTCAAATTGGGTCTCTCTCATAGCTGGTTTCTGTACTTTTAAAGTGGATAACCTCATACATGCAGGAGTTCCAATTGATCTTGCTGAGGTCCTTTTCCTCTTCTGTCTCCATAATCTTCACAAACATGTGGTCTTTTATAAGCATGTCAAGATGAGTTGGGTAGACATGGTGGTGCACCCTGCCTTGTTGTATGGTGAGGGTAGCGCTATCCCAGTCAATATGAGGTTTGTTCTTTCTCATCCAATCCAGGCCAAGTATAACATCCTACTTGGGAATTGGTATGATAGGACCGCTAAGTGTAGTCTGCACATCTCTGATTTGGGTGCAGAAAGGTTTTTCTTCCTTGGTGACTGGTGTGCTCCTATTGTCTACCATGATAACTCTTTTGATGTTACTTTGGACTGTGGGTAGTTTCATGAGGTTAGTAAATTTCTTGTCAACAAGGGATTGGTCTGCTCCAGTGTCAAACAATGCTGTGCCTTGATACCTGCAAAAGCAGAAAGGATAAGTGAGGAGTTTATTTCCAGTTTGGGCGGCAAACAGTAGAGGATTGCTGAAGGGTACTTGGATCATGGTGATTGAATCTTGTCTTGGTCCCTGTATGGGTCTTGTAAATTGGAGAAGGGCGGCTTGCCTAAGCACTCCTCTGAGCTTTTCCCTCCATGTTGGTGTCTTTGGTGCTTGCTTGGTTAGCTTGAGCGGTGTGAGTCACATTTTGAGGATGTGTGTTATTGCTTTAGTTGTTCTGCTTATTAGGGTGAGGGTCCTTTTTTGCTATAGGATTCTACTTTTGTTTGTTTGTTGCATGTAAGTTGTCAGAATTTTGGGCAGCATGTTTTCCTTCCAATAATACATCTTGGAGATTATTGCAGCAGATCATGTCAAACTGACGTCTAATGTGTGTGGGGAGGCCAAGTAGAAGTCCAATCATGGTCCAGCTTCATCAAAGTTGATAGTGTTGGGGGCTCAATCATGTAAGTCTTCATATTCTGCAATATACTTCTTGATTGATCCTGTCATCTTGAAGGTTCTGAGTTCTGTCATTATTACTATGTTGGAGTCTTTCATGGTAAAATTTTTGAGGAAGGCAGCCTTGAACATTTCCCAGTTTTCATTTTGATCAGGACGTTGTTTGAGCCATTTGCTTACAAAATGTGAGGCAGTCCCTGTGACACAAAGGGCAATCTCACTGGCCCAGAGTCTGTGGGGATAGCCCACTTGGTAAACTTGCTTTGTGTGCTGTTAATCCAGAGGTTGGCATTTTCTTGATGTAGCCCTGCAAATCTCCCAATTTCTGCTGAGTGTAGACATTGAAATATGATGCTGGGTATCTAAGTTGTCTGCAAGCCTGAAGTTGGAGGCAGGTTCAAGAGTTTACAGGAGTTGAGGAGATCATACTGTTCAGTGGGGACGAGGACGTTGTTGAAAATGACAAAACCTGCAGGGATGTCATGTCCTTCTTTTTAATCTCTCCAACCTGCGGGGAGGGCCATTTGCTGGATCTTTTTCTTGGGAGGAATTTTTCCTTTAAGTTGTGTAGGTGTGGATAACCTACCTGTGCTACCACTGTCAATTATATACTTCTGGGTACTATAATAAACAAGATAAAGGGGAAAATTAAGAAGAGAATGATACTTTATTGGATATGGATATAGGATAATATATAGTATCATGGGAAGCCACATACTGTCCATGTACATCATGGAAGTCATAGGGCTTATCTGAGTAATGTTCCTCTTAAGTCATGAGGCTTATTCAAGTTGTGTTCTACTTAGGATCTGAATTGTTTGATCCCTGTAATAGATGGCTAAATGATAGTAGTGCCACTGGCTTAATGATTAGTTGATGAGCTGTTTGGTGACTCATTCAGTGAATCACTTGTGGCGTTAATTCCCCAAGAGGGAGTAGTTGAAGATGTTGCAACAAATATTTTATTTTTCACTCAGCTGAGTTGCCTGTAAATGTGATTTGAAATTTGGACCAAGGATTTGACAATCCCACATTTTTGCATTTAGGTTCTGGATTTACAGTACCTAGGATTTAATCACAATGTTGTGGGAATTTATACAGTAGTTTTCAAAGCTCTGGCGCTAAGCAAAAAACTCATCTGTAAGCAAAAGCAACTTAGATTTAAACACAGTTAACTCAGAAGAAAATGGAATAGAAGTGAACCTAAATCTATTGATAATCAATATAAATTGATCAGTTTTAATTTTTGCATCTGAGTTGATTTTGTTTAAATCTCAGTTGTTTTTGCTTATGTATGAGTTTTTTGCTTAGTGCCAGAGCTTTGAAAACTACTGTACATTTGAACTTTTTTAGAGGTGAATACCCATGCTTTTGGAAAATTTGACATAAGAGCCCAAGAAGTTATGCTCAGAAGAATATAAATTTATGCTACATGTGAAGGCAAAGCTTTTGGAGCAGCTGTGATTGCAGGCATGAAAAGGCCTTCTGGGGAAGAGATAGAGTTGGACGGGTTTGTAGGATCAGCAGCCCATTCTAGAAATAGCATCCTTCTGGAAAAACTCTGCTCAACTTGTATCATTCTCATCATTCTGTTGCAGCTGAACTTGTCTGAAGTTCAGCAAGAGAGGGAATTTGGGTAAGATGAATGTAAAAGAGGACTCAAAAGAGATATTGAAATAAAACTTATGTTATGAGATGCATGGCAACTATTGATATCTGTACAAGCATTTCATACCCTTTGGGTTAACATAAGTAGTTGATTTGGCATTCATGAGAATTGAATTACCGGTGCTTTCTTTGGTTGAGAGGGAAATGCGACATAAGGTATTGCCTCTGCCTCTTATGAGACAAGGTGGCAACTAGTAAGCTTTACACGAGGATGGAACATCCGATGTGTGTGATACAAAATTGAAAAAATGAACTTTTAAGTTGAGTGATCTGAAGACGCATCCAGGTTAAAAGGACAAGCGTCGAAATTATAAGAAACCATGGGATGCAAAGGTCACCTATACTAATCGGTTGTTTGCTTCTGGTACCGCTTGTATTCCCACATAACTGACCACAAGGACTTGGGTTTAGGCAGGATCTCTTTGATGGTCTTTTATTTTAGTTAAAAAACAGGGTGACGAATCTCTTGGTATTAAATCCCAGTGCGTCAAGTTTAATCAACTGGATTGTCTTTTTTACTTCATAAGAAATTCCATATATGGTTTATGAACATCGTGATTATATCAATCCTGGTAAAAGAGAGTAAACAGGTTTGAAAAGGCCATGTAATTCGATGGTAGATGCCATACGAAAGAGTTTAAAAGACTAAGAAAGCCTGACCACTTCATTTAAAGCCACACAATTGCCATTGAATAGTAAAATCAAGCATACAATGATTTGAAGCGTACTATAAACTGACCAACATAAATTTTACATATGCCTTTAAAAGTATATTCCATAAAAGAGATGAGTAAATAAAATATATATGCAAGTTAAAAATCATGCATTCCAGCAAATATGCCCAAGTCGTTATCTAAGAAGGCTTGAACGTCAAGGCTTGACTCTTGGGAAAGATTTAAAAGGGACTTTTCGTGTTCTTCACCAAATGCTGACATTGGGCCGAGAGGCTCAGAAGGAGGCGCCGCCGGAACAGTTGGGGGTTTATCTTGTGAAGGCGAAGGAAGAGAGTCCGATTCTACTAGTTTAGGAAACTCACTGGTGCTTAAATCAGACAACATCAAAGAAAGATCTTGGAATGCCTCGGGTGGCTTAGAAACAGCTCGGGCGGGAGTGGGATTTCGGAGTGGGCTGGGAGAAAAGGGGTCCTGGCTAAATCTACTTGCATGGCGAAGCGGAATACGAAGCACGCTTCGTGAAGTAGGAGTCAAGTGGGTGGGTAAGACCTGGGATGTCATTAAAAAAATCAAGCTAACCTTACATCGTCATCATCGTCCAAAAGGATATTTTCATTTGGAGTAGATGGCTTTAGAAGAATGTCAGCCAAGTCTTGAGCAGAGGCAGGGATAGGTTTCGGTGCACGCTTTTGAAGAACGAAAGCATAGGGATCTGATTACCCATTAGCTAAACCACAATGTTGATAATTTACCTGAAGTTTCCGCCAGAGTTAAATCGCAATCTGAGTCGAATTTCATCCCTTCTTTGTGGTGAGTAAATTATTTAAAACTTGTCTACCTTTGTTCCTACCACGACGATTCTGGGCCTAAGGTTAAACCGTTAATTTTTCACTATTTAGAGGCATCCAATATCAAAAGAATTTTATAAACGCCAGTTTCAAAATAACAAAGATGTACCTGTTTCTTTTTAACTATTTTTGGAGAGGTGGCGGGTGCACCGAGTAGGATTGTGCCGGGAACATGGAAAATCTTTTTCCCGAGCTGTATAGTTGGTGACTGCGAAATAGATCCTGGCGGTCCTTTGTGGGGACTTCTATTTGCCGAGCTAATACAAGTTGCAAAAAGCCTTTTTTTACTGGGAGTATTATTTAAGCTATTGGGAAGAGAAGGTTGTGTAGCTGTAGGATTACTTAAGAGCGTATCGTTAATTTCTTCTGTTCTTACTACAGGAATATTGGATAATTGGGTTTGCTCAGGTGTAGATTTAAAATGGGCTAGTGAAACTTCTTCATGTGGAGGTAAACAAATATTAGGAGCTACATCTAAGCTATTGGTTTGAAGTTGTGATGCAAACGGAAGCGAACTATCAGCATAAGATTGGCGCGGTTGTTTTGCAGAAATAGGTTCAAGTTCGACGGCATCAAAATCTTGGCAGTAATCAAGAGGCGGCATCTCGCTCTTCTCAGTTGAAAAGCTTTCTGAGGGAGTGCCTATCTTGGAAACGGTCTCAAGAATTGGAACAATAGGAACATTTGAGATCAAATAAATCGGTAGGAGGGTTGCTAGTAGCAGGTTCGCTCATATCCAAGCTAGAAGTATCATCCAAAATAATTGGGGATTCGGTTTCTACAATAAAAAATGATCAATAAAAGTTTACAGTAAGTATAAAGCTTGGTAATTACTTTTTGCATCCAACTCGCTTATAGAATCAATAACAGTTTCACAGGTAGCTGCATGTCTTAATAAATCCTTATCTGTTTGATTGTTTTTTAAAGGTGTTGCTGGCTTTGAACCAGCTCGTGCATCCTGCAAGCGATTATGAGGTCGCGATGAGCTTACGTTCGGAGAACCTTTGGACAGCTTTTCAGTGGTAACGCAAGGAGAACCTGAATTTCGACGAGAAGGCTGGCGTATAGTAGAACAGACGGAGAGGAGGCGGAGGGGACCACCAACCCGACAAGCTCTCTCATAGACATGAATATTCTCGTCGTTGGGTTTATCCATAGCCTGTCCAAGTATGATAAACTAGCAAGACTCCCACTCAGTTCGCATCCCAATATTAATTACAGATATGGCACTTGAGGAATTATAACTGCTTTAAGCTTAAGCGACCAATGGCCGAATTGATTTGCTGGATTGCGCGCCAATCTAGCATTTAAATAGCACGCGTCAAAAGACCCCCTGTCGAGTAGCAGCCTGACAAATTTTACGCGTTAAAGGGGACTTGGAGCGAGAGCATGCTACCAGCTCGAGCCCAAAAGGGTCAAATGGAAGATTTTGCACACCATACCCCATCTTCCAGGCTGGCCAGCAATAATTTTAGTTGCTTGAGCCTACAAGAGAATAATAGCACTTTAAATTGCTAACAGATGTTATAGATCAGTAATTACATTTATATCCATACACATTTCAGAAAAAACTCAGATCCACTTATCTCACAATCAGATATGATAGCAGCCCAAAAAAGCTCAAGACAAGGCAATCTTTGATACCAAAATTACCTCTTCCAAAAAAATTTGCTTGTCAAGATAAATGCTATGTGGTGCTATGACTACAGATAATACTATGTACTGTCCTTTTCAGAGCTGATGAGATGGATGAACAAAATCAGTTTAGAGCAAACTAAAGCACTCATAGAATGAAACAAATGGCACAAGTGCTCTTAGTAACATCAGGGGATAAAGAGATGTTAATATTTTTAACATGACACAGCAAATATGTCAAACACCAGTAAAAAAGCATAGTCACACTCAAAGCCAATGATACTCAACTGAATAAAGATAACTTGGGGTGGATATCCTAGATTCTAACCAGTACTTGGATGTATATTGTTTGTACAGAAAAGGCATGCTAAAGACCCAGAAGCTCTAGATAGAAAGTGAACAATATCTGTGCACACAGCGTACAAACCTAAGCAAACACATTGTACTTTCACTCTATTTTGATTGAAAGCAAGCCCCAAAAAGGAAGGGAGACCATCCTCATCTAGCCCAGCAAATTTCACTTTGGAAACTGAGGGTTCAACCTTTGAGATCCAGCTTCCAGGTTAGATCAATCAAAGATCAGCTGATGATTTTTAATAAGATTCAACCCATGATAAAGCTATTGACAAAGATACACTTCCTGTTTTTATTAAGAGCTCATTGGGTCTTTAAGATGGGGGTTCTAGCAATGGTGAGTCTGCCCTTATTGAAAATCAGTACCAAGAACTTATGTGTCAGGGTTGACAAATTTCTTCCTCTTGAAATCTGGGTTCAAGAACAGATTTTGAACCCTGGTCATGGATAGTTGTGGGCTGCCAGCCCCAAGGACCAAGGGGCCAGCTCTGTTTTATTGGGATTAAGCTCCTTCAAGATGAGGCTGCAACATCTTTCCAGGATGAAGATACCAGCAAAAATCTTGAAACCACAGCACCCAATGGAAGACAAAACAAATTGCCTAATAGAGGCAAAGTAATCCCTACTATTAGCTTTCTAAGTTTGAAGCCTATCTTGATGACCAATCAATATTCACTACCCAAGGAAAAATTGGACCTAAAGGTGGCCCCCATGACCATAGCCCAAGAACAGAAGAATCAAGCAACCTTTCAAGATATTTCAATCAATGAGCAAACACCCAGCAGCAGTGCCATTTTGCTGCTTCTGAACCTGGGCATCCTGGCCACTGACATCATATTTCCTAATCCTATGGTGAACCCCACAGTAGTAGATGTAAATTTTGATGGTGGGGCACTATATAGTCCCATATACCCTACACTAAGACTCTATTATCACTTTTAAATAAAATATTATAAGATATTGGCTCTTCCAATTACTTTCCTATTTTATCTTTGCTATTTACCAACTCAGTTCAAATCCTTCTAGCCCCTCTGCCCACAGTTTATTATCTACCAGGCACCCTATTTAGTTCTTTCTACTTCACAGAGTACCCTTTAAATCTTGAATAAAAAGACTTCACCTTTGATAAGATAATAGAGCAAGATCCCTTGGCCCAAACAAAAGCATTGGCCAGATACAATAGACAAGGCCCTTGGCACATTACTTTGCCCTGCCTGTTCAGAGATAAATACAGCTTCCTCTTGCCTACCAATAAGACATGAAGCTGCCTGTCACCCCCAAACCAGTGCCCACATCCACCACTGAGTTCCCCCTGGACAATACCGACAAGCTATTTGGGATTGTGTATATCACTATCACTGGGGTGATTGGCACTATAATACTGGCTGTTGGTCCATGTTTCTGGGTGGGGAAATTGATTCCCTACCTAATTAAGTTAGCGTCAATATTGTGGTGGGCTCTGCCTACAAAACCTGTGGCCTGTGTGTTCCCAGAAAAAATGGGCCAGCAACCCAAGGTTGGTTTTCTGGAATTATGACAGCCAACATCCAAGAGCAAGGGGGAAGTACTACTGACATATACACCCAGCACTTTAACCAAACTTCTAAGGAGGAAGAGTTGTATTTTCCTGCCATTGGAGACAGTGACCTGCTGCTTGGACACCATGTGAAGACTATTGCTGACCAGGGCAACCAACAGTCCAGTGTACATTAGAACATCCAAACCTATCCGTCCTCAGCCAACAGATGCTGAGAATATCCCTGGAGTTAGGGGAAGAGCTGTCTCTAGACCTCCCGTCACAGCGCCCAGGGCAAAAAGAATGATGGTTGGGGAATCACAAGAAGTTTGGCCAAGGTCACTCCTGCTAGGCCAGAACAGAGAAATCTAAAATTTAGATAAAAAGAAATCTTATTTTATCATGCTGAAGTTCTAGTGCATTCCATTGGATGGCATCAACCACCCACCAGCCAGATAGCTTGTGGTCCCCTTCCCAGCCCAACCCCCACTGTCAGCCAGCTCCCTGGGCCAGTCTTGAAACCACTAACTCTACTGAGGCCAGAAACCTGGGGCGTCTGCCCAGTTGGGAATTTTTACCAAATATGGACACTGAATGCAAAATTGTGCATGAAAACCCACAATTGGACCTTAAACCTACAAGAAAAATACTTCTTTTAATTCAGTACCTAATCACCCAGTTAACACTGTCATATTCTAATAAGGAGGTTCTAGAGACCCAAGATATCAGGAAAGTTTGACTCCAGAACCTGTCCCAGTACATCAGGACATCAAGCAACAGGGAACCATCCAGGAAAAATAGTTTAATACTCCAGACCATGTTGTGGGAGGTACCAATCCTTTGTTTCCCCTTCATACTTTCATACCACTCAGCATGAGAAAATAGTATGTGTTGAGTATAGTCTTAGAAATATGATAAAGCGAATAAAGGGAAAATTAAGAAGAAAATGGGTCTTTGTGTTACAACTGAGTTTCAGACTTGCCTGCCAACGCATCATCTCAGGATTACAGGGGCGCTCAGCTAAGCCACTTATAGATGTATCTAGCAACCATGGATGGTAATCCTGATGGCAATGTCAAACTATGGGCACTGTATACCTAAAATTAGGGCACCTACCAATTGACTACTGATCTACTGAGTTATTCCAGCCAGAAATAATCATACATGGAACTTTACTACTATGTGTTTAATGGCTTTCCCATATAGTATGTCGGTGTAGTATTTTATAATAGGCTTAATAACTTATTCTTATTATTCCTGTCCTTTCTATGGACCATTTTGTCTTTTGTCCAGTTCAAAATACTTATCCTCATTGGTTCAGTTTGCATTTATTAGATATGGGTTTGGTAATACGCCTATAGTATCCTTGGAAAATACACATGTTGTCCATACTACATCGTAATTGATCATGAAGCTGGTCGAAATCGGATTTTCTCTTGGACTCAAAAAGATTTGACCCTCGTAATATGTGGTCAATTCATAAGAGTGCCACCAACTTGTGATTAGTTGGGGAACCATTTGGGAAGTCACTCAGGGATATGTAAATGTCATTAGTTCTGAGGTGCAGCACGGGCTGCGGCAGGAGATCATAACCTTGAGGTTGGGTTTGTGCCAAAGTCCCAGTTAGAATGGCAGGGAAGGCCATGTAATTCCATAGCAACCTGGAATGAATAATCTCTACCCAGGTTGACTAGAGAGAGGCGCAGAAAGTATTTATGGAGACACAAAGACAAAAATGTGAGCAGAACTTAATTTTTATTGAAACGAATAAAATACATATTATATAGTGGTTGACAATATCTGGAAACACTACTAGGATGGTAGGATCCACTTGCCCACAAGCATGGTGAAGGTAAACAAGCTACAAAGAATCCCAAGAAACCAAACAATTTATGTTTCCAGTTCAGATACAAAACTTGTTTTTGAGGAAAAAGTGAAAGAAGAGAGAGGGCTCATCCTCAAAATAACCTCTTGGGCAAAATTGGAAACATGGTGAATGGCAGCATTCACAACATTTCCCTCTCTAGATTGGCCTTGGGGGGCTAGTGCCACAGGAAAGGAACTTGGCATGCACTTGGGTAAGCAGACAACCCACTGGAAGGAGGAGTTTACTGTTGTGCTGTTATGTTTGAGGTCACTTTACAAGGGTCCAACCCACAATGTATCTGATGTGAAAATCTCCTCTACTCAATGCTGATAGCTAGAGAACATGATCCCCAATGTTGAGCTCAGGTAAAGGGAAACAGACAGCATTGTCAGGAAGAGGAAGCTCAAGCATCTTAAAATCCTTATATGCAGAAAGTATATATACTGTCTAGCGTATAAGTGTATGTTTACTAGATCTTTGATATGGTCATCGGGGTTCATGTCCTTATCAGAAAAGAAACCAGGGCCCAGAACCTTAGGAGTGGTGGCCTCACGCCCATACAGCATAGAAAAGGTGGAATAACTGGTGACACAAATGTTTGCTAAAGGTAATAAGCAAAGAGAGCAGCGGGTAAGTATAGATCCCAGTTTGCAACGTCAGAGTAAATGAGTTTCCTCATGATGAAAACGAATCAAATTTGTACACTCAACCATCGATTGGTAGAAAGATTCATAGGGGTGAAGAAGGACTGGTGAGTCCAAGGCCTCAACATGAGTTACCAACTTAGCATTGAAGTTAGTCCCATTGTCAAATTGTTTCTTACTTGAAGGCAGCAATACCAGTGAAATTTGTCGCCCACAACACTTGACAGCAGTTGTCTTAGCAGTGATAATCGCAGCAGGGCAAGCTTCTCTCACTTGCTGTCAGTCAGCAGCCTACTGGTCAACGCCAGCCAGGCAGGAATGGAAGGCCCTACAGCAGTCCAGTACTGACAGTTTGAAATTTGTGTTGAGGGAGAATAGTTTGAACTTGTGAGAAGCAGCTCAAGGCTGCTGGAGCTGGCAGTTGGCCTTTAGCAATGGCCGTCTGGAATCAACTTGACAAAGGTTTTTCCATAAATAGTTTTTCTGAAGAATTCATTCATAAGGTCTTAGCAATGCCTCCATGTCCTGTCCCTTATGACCTTAGTTTTCAGCAAGGCAAAACTAAGCTAGCATGAGGCAGGTATTGAAGTCCTTGCCTTTTTGAAAAACTGGACCATTTACAAAAATTGTGTCTTTGGTCATTGGACAGTGCAGTTTGAACTTTTTCAACGTCCTTATCTCCAAAAAAAAGGATATCCAGTGAGTTCATGAGTTGATCAGCCTCAGCAGGGGGTGTAGAGCAAGGATGGGCATTCTGGATAATCCATCAGTGATTATGATGTTGAATCCTGGAACAATGTGGCTGGTGAAGTTCAGCAACCTTACAGACAAAGAAAGCCATCAGCTGAATTATCAGCTACTGGTTATAAGCTATTGTACCCTTATGGCAAAGAGTGGTCAGTGATTACAGTGAAATTGGTGTCATACACATAATGGCAGAACTGTTTGCCTGCATGCAACACAGCAAGGCACTCTTTCTCTGCGGCGCTGTAATTCTTCTCATGCTTGTTGAGGACACAAGAAGTATAAGCTACAGGGTGATCCACACCCTCCTCATCTAGTTGAGCCAAGATGGCTTCAATGGCTAGTTTGCTAGCATCAGTATATAGGATGAATTCCTTATTGTAGTCAGGATATACTAAGATAGGGGCCTCCTTAAGTTTTTGCTTAAGGGTCTCAAAGGCTTGTTGCTGACTAGCGGTCCGTTTTAAAGGGACATTAAATAACAGTTGGACCAAAGGGTTTCTTGTATTGGAAAAGTCAGGGATAAACTTTCTGTAGTAGCCCATCATCCCTAGAAAGACTTGTACCTCTCGCAGGTTGGTGGGCAGAAGCATTTTGTCAATGGCTTTAACCTTCTTAGTCATTGGGCAAATCCCTGTCTGGGTTACTTCATGGCCCAAGAACTCAATGCGTTCTTTAAAGAAAGCACACTTAGATGGTTTCAGTTTAAGACCAGCCTCTTGAATCTTTATTAATACTTCTTTGAGGTGAGCCAGGTAATCTGTAAAGGTAGCGCTGAAGACTTTTATATCATCCCAGCATACTAAGACACATGAGAGCTTCAAATCATGAGGATGAATTCCATGGCTTGTTGAAAGGTAGCTGGGGTATTGCAGAGTCCTTTGCGGCATGCGTGTAGGCTCAGATACAGTCCTTCAGAAGTGATGAGTGTGGCCTTCTATGAATCCTTGGGAGAGATATCAACTTTGCCGCAGTACCCTGATGCTAGATCCATAGCGGAGAAGAACTTAGAGCCTTCCAAGGCAGCAGAGAGCATCACCAATACAGTGGGCAGGGTGAGGAATCCTTTTGGTTAAGGAGCTCAATTTTTAATAGTCCATCACACACACAATGACCTCCATTCTTCTTCTTTAGTATGAGCAAGGGGGAGGCCCACAGACTTTGAGAATTAGCCAGTAGCTCAGCATCTAAAAGTTGTTTGAGCTCTTTGGGACACCTGAGGGTCCTCACGCAAATGCAGCAATATGGTTTAGCTCAAAAGGGGGGAGTGTTGTCAGTATCAATCTGGTGAATAACTCCTTTTAGCTAGACCATAATCAGTGCTATCTTTAGAAAAGATATCTGAAAAATGATCTAGCAAATCAAGCACCTCCTTCTGTTGGACTGGGGATAGCTGTGGGAAATCTTGCGCAGGAAACAAGGATAGTACTTGGGGCTTATCTTCAGGTAAATTAAAATCCTGGAATGTACCAAAGGGATGTAGCAATAGGACATCAGGAGCATTCAGCAACTTGACATAGCCAACAACCTGCCCTCTAGACACATGTATGGGGAGAGCTGTCAAGTTGGCTACCAGCAATTGAACAGGGTCTTTATGAGAGACATCCAAGATTACCTGGCAGAGGTAGGGTTTGTTGCATCCTAGTAAGGGAGGAGAGTATAACTCTAGGAACGTGCGCTCAGGTAACTCACATAATATTTGAGAGTCTAAGATAGCTTGGGATCCAGAGGGAATGATCGCAGCAGAGGTGGCCAGGAGAGGAATCCCTCAGACGCAGGGCAAGCCATAGGAGGACACTTAATGTTGAATAAATGGGTATGGTATTTTAGGGTGAAAACACCAGTGGGATATTCTAAGGCACACATCTTGGAGGCGTTTCCCAGGGACTTTAACAGGCGCTTCAAAGATCAGAGGGACTTTTACCCTAAGATAGAGAGGTAGCCATCCTTCAAGTCAATGATCCCATTGTATTCCCTAAGGAACTGAGTACCAACTAGGAGATTGTAACTCTCATTTTCCAAGACAACAACAGGCGCGGCTAAGAATAGCTTGCCAAACTGCTTGGGAAGAGCAGAATAAGCCCCTATAGCGCAAGTCATGGATAGCCCAGCTGTACCATACAACTGGTGATAGTTAAGGTTGGGGGAAAGATTGAGCTTCTTGACAAGCTTCAAGGAGGCAACATTAACAGGAGATCCAGTGTCTAAGACGGCCTTAATTTTCACCTTTTGGATGGATATTTTCACCTGAGTGGTAGTACAACCAAAGAGAGGGAGGATAGTCAGAATGTCTTGTTCTTCTGCTAGTTCTTTGTCCCACTTTTTAATAATCCATCTCAAGCCTGGAAACTCATTATAGACAGTCTAGAGAGGAAGTGAGACCAAAACATTCTTGAATACATCGTCAGCAACCTCAGCAGCGTCTTTGGATGATTCTACAAGCACAGGAGACCTCTTAGCTTGGGTGAGGTATGGGCAAGAGACAACCTCTTTAGCTTCAGAAAAAGGCTTGGCAGTTGTTGTAGTTTTCTCAGAGCATAACTTATAAGGGACCACAATGGTTTTGGGGACGGCAAGAACTGAATACCCATAGACGTTGGAATCATCAACGTCCAAATCATCCATGTCTGAATAATTGGAGATGTTGTGGAACAGCAGCAGAATGGGAGGAGCCTCAGTGTCAGAAGGCTCAGAGTCAGCTATGGAGGGGAAAATTGAAGGAGGTTGGGAAGAATTGTCAACCAAAAGCCTCTCCCCTTCTAGGTTGACTGTTCTTTTCCCGCCTGCTCCTTGGGATCAGCTCCTTCAACTCAAGGATTGGTGAAGACTCAAGAACGGTGACCTATCTGGCCACAGTTGTGGCAACCTTGGCTTCTAGGGGGATTCTGTGAGTTCATGGTGAGGATGCAAGGGCCACAGGAAGACAAACTAAAATTAGAGGTGGCACAATTCTCCCTCACAACCACTCCAGAATGGGTAAGGTGCATATCCTGCAACAGCGTCTTTATGCTCTTCATAGAGGAAAACACGGCCTAATGAGCCTTAACTTGGAGACACAGAAGCTGATTAACCTTGAGGGCTAAGGCAAGCCATTTAAGCTTTGTGCGCTATCAATTCTCTACTTGTTATCAGTTGCTGTCCTTCCATCTAGAATCTATCTGCAAATTCAGCTAGTGTCCTTAGTTTGAAAAGCAATGTGTATGAAGGCGTCCTTCATCACTTAAAACTAAGGTTGTCACCAGATTTTTTTGAACAGAAGCTGCTTCATTTCTTCCCAAGTCTCAATGGTGGGCAACTCAGGCACTACTACCTCCTGACAGGTTGGTGCAGGCAGGTTAGAATGTGTTCCTTCTTGACCTCATCAGAGGATCTTCTCATGGCAGTTTCATAGATAGTTAGGAAAGCTGAAATAGTGAAGTTTTGGGGTGGGAATTTGCTAAAGGTAGGCTTGAAATGTGCTTTGGGAGTTGGACCACCATTGTTGCTATCGAGTACATTTATGCAAGGGGGAATTATCTTCAGATTCGGAGGGGGCTGTCTGGCCCTCAGCTGATAACACTCTCTTCAAAATTAGTTAGGGTCTCAGCAGTGTGGGCACCCATATTATTAGCTGGGTAGTCTGTTGCTCCAGTAATGTGTAGGCGTTGGCCCCTGTGCTATTACTACTGTGGAAAGCTCAGCCAGCCAGGAGGTCAAAGAAGGTCCCACTGAGAGGCAAGGGGCAAACATGTTGTTTATCAAATTGATTAAATCACTCATTTC
>QTSX02006116.1:0-21898 GCA_014839935.2 Entomophthora muscae | reverse complement strand
CACTAGCCAGCATGTAGAAAAGTTGATGGCTGTGATGATATATTTCTTATTATTGTGTTTTCCTGGCATGTGCCCCACAATGTCTAGGGCTCACACCTTGAAGGTTAGTTGAGTGCAAATGTGTAGTACAGATTTGGGTGGTGTGTCACTTTTGGCAAATATTTTGCACACCTCACATTGATTAAGTACTTCCTGTACATTACGGTACAGTGTGGGCCACCATGCTTTGTGCTTCAGGTTTTTTATAGGTTCCTGCTCTTGGTGTAAACAAGTTCCATTCTGTAACGTAATATTGTGTCCCCTCTTTGATGAGTGATTATGTATGGAATGGTGGTTTTGTTGGTCATCTTGAAGTGAAAAGTTCTGTAGACGCCTGCAAATGGGTGTATGTTCTTTACTACAGTGTCTCAGGTGATGTTGTTTGTGCCTGGGGGAAAACCCTTGTCTTTAGTGCAAAGTACTAGGAGAAGCCAGTCTGGGTCCAAGCCACTTTGTCCTCTTGAAGCTCTCATGTACAGGCGGGAAAGGGTGTCAGCTGTATCTAGTTCTGACCCAGGTTTATATTGAATATTTATGTTAAATCTTTCCAAAAAACACTATCTAGAAGGCCTGCTGCTGGAAGAGGTTAGCTTGTGTCTTGAAATAGATGAGGGACTTGTGGTCTGTCAAGGCGGTAAACTCTTGTTGTCTCTCTAAGTAGCAGTGTCACTTGACTAGACAGTGCACAATGGCCAACAACTCCTTGTCATGTATTGGATAGTAGCACTCTTCATTAGCCAATTTTTGGGATTCATAGGCTACAGGTAAGCAGTTTCCATAGTCTGTTTTGATGCAGAGCACACCCCCAATGTATGTTTTGGAGGCATTTGTCTCTTATTTGGTAACCCCTGTCTCTTTTGGGATATCACATGATGGTGTCAGGAAGCCAGGCATAGGTAGAGGCATTGGGTGGCTTGGGATGGAGTACGGCTGGGCCAGTGGGTAATGCTCACCATAGGATGGGTGCTAACTTGATAATATAGGATATGGATTGCCCAAGCAAATACCAGGGCCCTGAGTTGGGCAACATATAGTCTACCATTCCCGTCAAAGTAATGTAGAGTACTCCAAACAGTTGAGTGGATGTGGTCTCAGTGGCAGTGGGGGGTTCCACTGGGCGGTCAGGTTGCAGGGTTAAGGGCAGAGTCATGAGGACAAAGTATGCAGGCAGATAATTGTACTTGTCTTTGTACAATATTGGCGGCACCTCAATCCTCTTTCCTTCAAGTCCTATGTATTTTAGTCCCTCTAGTCCTTGCCAAGGGATCAGCAGTGAGGATGGTCTCCAAGTTGTACTCCAAGTAGGTGGGGTTAGGCGGGTATTTGGTAAAATGTACAGGTCCAAAGGGGATCCAGGGGGACAGTATAGTGCCTGAGGAGGGTCAGCAGGTTGGTCTCTGGAGGGGGTGGTTGCCTGATGGTCTACTTAGCCAGAGTCAAGATGGAAGATCACTAAGACTAGATAAGGTAATATTTGTTTGAACCAAAGGTTCATAAAACTTTATTATTGAAAATGACAATGTGGTCATCCCCCATACCACAGGGGTTCTTATACCAGGTGGTTTTGCTTCTTTGCTTCTTTGCAGACTTCAGGTCTGGGGACAGTTCACTGGCAGGGCTTGGACCTAGGCTTCTGGTTTTGCGGGCGGTGGATCCTAGTTGTGCTTGCTCTGATGAACAGAAGTGGCGATGCTTTGTTCCGCTGCTACTGTTTACCACATCACCTGATCAGTCAAATTGTATTGCTCATTCTGGACTGAAGACTGGCATTAGCTGGTGATCATTGGCAGGACTGGCAGGAGGCCTTGTTGTAACCTCCTTTAGGCAAGCTACAGCTTCAGCATAGGTCTGGGTCTTTGGTGGCATAAGTTTAACAGCAATCTGATGTCCATTTGGGGAATCATCCTTAAGAGTCTGGCAGGTCTCGGAGTAATTTGACAACTTGGGTCTGCAACTTAACAAGTTGGCGGGTTTCTGTCCACTTTGGGTGACTTGATTGGCCTTTGGAGGGTCAGGGTTTGATTCCTGGGGTTTCCAATGTTGATTTCAAACTTCCAGTCTTGACACTTGGCAGGCTGGCAGGTTTCTGTTCCTCCTGGTTGGGGCAAGACATCTCTGGCAGCCCAGGGTTTGGCCCAACTGGCAGTCTGGCTGGCTCCTGTCTACCCTGGTCATCACAAGGCTTTTTCTGAGACCCAGGGTTTGATTTCCAGGTTTTCAATATAAGTATTAAAATTTCATTAATAACAGATGTGGGCAGATGCCAGCTTTTCTTTTAAATAGAGGAAACAGAGGTATTGTTGTGGGGTCCATACAAACTTTGACTTGGCACCTGTGATGGAAGATAACAGTGCTGTGATAATGCCACAGTCTGGGATGAATTGGCAAACATAGGCTATCATGTCCAAGAGAGTTCTAAGTTCTCCCTTGTATTTGGGTGGTGGCATCTTGCATATGGCTTGGATATTTTGGTTTACAGGGTTGATGCTATCTTTGGACACCATGTGCCCCAGAAAAAAGAGGGCTATTCCTGATAGAACAGGTATTTGGATGGCTTGACAAGCAGTCTAAGTTGCACCAAAGTTGCAAACACTGCCTCCAGATCCTTGTGATGCTGTTCAACAACAGGGCTTTACATGTCAGGATTGACAATTTGCTTTTCCTTGAAACCTGGGGCCAAGCTGGGATTTGAACCCTGACCCTGACTTCCTGCAGGCTGCCAGCCCTAAGGACTGATAGGCCAGCCATTGCCTGCATTCTTCTGAGACTGAACCCCCTCAAGCTGAGACCAAGCATGATGCACTAGATGGGAATGTCAGCCAAACCTTGAAAATAGAAGCACACACCAAAGGATTAAATGGATTGCCTAATGGAGGCAAAGAAATTCCTACCATTAGCTTCATGAGTTTGAAGTCAACACTAGTGGCCAATCAAAAGCCATCACCAGAAGAAACACAGGCCAGAAGCCTGTTTTCATGACCACACCTTGAGAACAGAAGAATCAAGCAACCTATTATGAAGCTTTGACCAATAAGCAAAAGCCCAGCAGCAGAGCCATTTTGATGCTTCCAAACCCAGGCGTCCTGGTCACCTGACCTCACATTTCCCAACTCTATGAGGATTTCCAGTTGAAAATTGTAAATTTTGGTGGTGGGGTACTATATAGACTCATAGACCCCGCGCTTCAACCTTATTGCCATTTTTGAATAAATATTATGTCATATTGGCTTCCACAGATATTGCCTTATTTTATTTTTGCCATCTATTGATTCAGTACAAGACCATATGGCCCTCCTGCCCTCCTGCCCTCAGATTTCTATCCACCAGGTGTCCTTTTTGGCCTTGTTTATTTCACAGAGTATTCATGAAAGCCTGAGTATAAAGACTATACACCAGAAAAGGTTCTTGAACTATATTCCTTGGCCTACATAAAATCTGCAGTTAGATAAAACCAACAAGGTCCCTGGATCTTATTAGAGCCCAAATTGTTTAGAGGCAAGTTCAACTTCTTGCCTGCCTCCAAACTTGATATGGAGCCTCCTGTGACCCCCAAGCCAATGCCTGCCTTCTCACCTGACCTGCCAACCAATCACACAAACAAGTTGCTTGGGATTTTGTACATTACCCTTACGGGGGTGATTGACACAATAATCCCAGCCGCCGGCCTGTGGTCCTTGGTGGGAAAGTCCATGTTCTACCTTATAAAGTTAGCATCAATCCTGTAGTGGGCTCTGTCCGCTAAACCTGAGGCCTGTGCTTTCCCTGAAAACAATGGGCCAGCTACCCAAGGTTGAATCCCTGACAGTACACAATAATGTTGTCCAAATGTACCAGTGTGTGCTTTCTAATGTGTGGTGCAAAGGCTTCATTCATGAACATAACAAAGGTCAACAGGGCGTTGGTCATTTCAAAGTTAAGAACAACACACTTGTACAAGCCACACTTAGTTTGGAATGCAGTTTTTGGGATGTCTTCCTCTTTGATGCAAATTTGATTTTATCCAGCAGTCAGGTCAATCTTAGAAAAGACTGTTGCCCCTCCTAAGGCATCAAAGAGTTTGTCAATAAGTGGAAGGGAGTAGCTATTCTTGATGACAGCCTTGTTTAACGTGCAATAGCTAGTGACTAATCTGAGGGAACCATCTTTATTTGCTACAAAGAATATGAAAGCCCCAAATAGGGTTTGTGACAGCTGAATGAGTCCCTTTTCTAAAGCTTCTTTAAGGTAGTCACAAAGTGTGTTGTTCTCATTGAGTGTGAGGCAATATATGGGACATGCCTTGGGAACTGCACTCTTGAGTTGGATAGTGTGCTGTATGTGTTTCTTGGATGGTAGTCCTGAAAGGGCTTCCTTAAAGATCTCTGGATTTCAGGCCACTATTTCCTTATCCTGGGGGGTGACAGTATCTTCTTGGTCCTTAAAGTGTATGGCCTTGTACTGGCAGGAGTCCCAATCAATTGCCTTGAAGTTGCCCTTATTTTCTTGGGTCTCTGTAATGCGTACAAACACATGGTCCCAAAGAAGTTGGTCTACTGTGTCAGGGTAAATTTGGTGGTTGACTTCCTCTTGTTTGATGGTCAACACAGAGGTGGCCCAGTTCATGTGGGGGTTATTTTTTCTCAGCCAGTCCAAGTCAAGTAACACGTTAAATCTGGAAAAGTCAATGATGGGTCCTTGGATGGAAAAGTGGAGGTTCTCTAAAAAATGATGGAAAAGGAGGCAGTTTTCTGAGTAACAAAAATGTGATGTTCATCAGCTAAAACCATGTTTTTAATTTGCAAAGGATTAGTAGCCAGCTTGAACTTGTTCATAAAGTTGCTGGTGACAAGGGTACAATTTGCGCCTGAATCCAGGTGTGCTGAATCTGTGTAACTTCAAAAGCAAAAAGGGTAAGACATCAATTTATTGGGATGTTTTGCAATGATATAGAGCACTGAATCTTCTGAGAGCACCTGGATCATTGGTCACTGATCTATGTCCTTGGGTTGGTACTCATTGTTGGGCAAGTTGGGAACTGTGCAAGGAGAGCTTGGCTTGCTTAGTGCTCTCCCTGGACTTTTCCCTTGTCTTGATGTCTTGTGTAGCAGTGACGCGGAAGTGGATACAATTTGACTATCCATTGTTCCCATTTCTGTGGTCATTTGAACCTGCAGGTTTGTGGTTTAAATTGTTGTTATTGTTCCCAGGAGGTGGTCAGTTGGAGCGTCCAGTTGGGTGAAAATCTTTGGGTGGGGGGGTGCTCCCTTTTCCCAGTTTGCGCCTTGTGGAGAGCATTGGACGTTTGTTCTGCTTTCTCTGCCTCACGATACAGGCTTTGCAAGTTGGTCACTTGGTCCAGGTTTACATGTCTCATTAAATGTGGCTTGAGTGCATTGTAGTACATGAGATGGGTAGCTGGTGTGTCAAAGGCCATATCTGAGGGGGCACATAGTTGGAGTTCCTAATATGCCAAGTGAGCTCCTTAATTTTGCCAGTTTGGGTCAGATTCTTCACTTGGTGTATGATCATGAGTGTGATGTCCTTCAGCACAAATCTTGATAGGAAGTCCTGCTTGAAGGTGTCCTAATCCTTCTTGGTGTGACCCTCATGCCACTTGTTGCACCAGGTGCCAGTGTCCTGTGTCAACCAAATGAAGATCTCTGCAATTCAGAACTGTTGCAGGCATTCAATCTGTGCCAGCTTGCTCTGGGCTGATTGAATCCATGCTGTGGTGTTGTCATCATTTTCTCCTGCGAATGATTCCAAGGCAGGGCTGCAGAGTTGCAGAGCTATGTGAGCAGGTATGATGCTTTTTTCAGTGGTTTCAGGCATAGATAAGGGGGCCTGTAAGAACCCTTGGGCTGATAAGGCATCAAAGGCAGGACCAGCATCACCATGTTTTAGTATAGTACATATACTTCTGATATTTGGTCCCTGGCATGTAGGGTGTCCAGTCCACAGGTAGCCCAGACATAATTATTTTGTATATTTTTTGACCACAGCAAGTACAGGCAACAGGCAGGATTTTGAAAGAGAAGGCAGGATGAAAAGCCTATCTGTGCAGCCAATGTTGTAAATGTGCTGTATTAGCAGAGTTACAAGGGGGAAAATAATTGAAAACTAGATATTATTCTTTATTGGGACATATAAGTTATATAGTTGTTGTGAATTGGGATAGTAGAAGCATGATTATGAAGATCACTTGGTTGGATGGTTAGGGGATGGCTTGATCCTTGTAATGAGTCAAGCACTAAATTGAGCTGTTCCCTATACAGGAATCATCACTTGGTCATGTTGCTGAATTTGGAAATTCAATTCAACTTCTGCATTTGGCTTTGGGTCACTGAGAAGTTAGATTGCAGGTGTCACAGCCCATAACAGAGTCCAGTGTGACTCCCACAGGAGAGGCAGGCTGGGCTTGGAAGGCCATCTACACAATAGGTACAATCTGGATAAGATAGTTTACAGCAGTAGCCCAAGGACGTCAACTCCCAGTGTGGGACACAACCTGATTGGCTATCCCCAACACTGTATTATAGACAAACCCTAGTTTGCTGAAATCTTGGGCAGTAAGAGCATCTGAAAGTGGAGGAGTGGCTGAAATCTCCTTCATAATTCTCAGAATCTGACCTCTATAATGGCCAGAAGGAAGATCTAGGTGGTGGGGGTGGTAGAACTCCAAGTCAAGGGCTAGAGCTGGTGTAACCAAGGGGATATGAGCAGGACCAGGCGGGTAAGAGAAGGCGCAAAAATATTGTGTTGTTGATTCATGTAGAGATGCAAAAAGAATAATTATATTGGTGCAAAAATAAACAATTTCTACAATCAAATAATGGGTACTGGGCATAAAAGAAGTTTATTAAGATGATGTCAACATGAGGAAAGCTTCCCTCCCTCACTACTTATACTTACTGGGAATAACTTAGTCTTTTGTGTCACCAGAGGTCTGGTGGCATTATCTTTAGTGGTATTTGTGATTTGCTTGTAAAATTGCGTGTTGGAACCTAGGGATGGGTGCACATTGGCTGCTTCTTCATACTGATGGGTTTGGCTGTAGCATGTGAAGATGCCACAACTATTAATAGAGACCCACAAGAAGTTGGTTACCTGATTGCTTGATTGAGCAATTGTTGGTACAATTTTTCAATTTGCAATACAAGGGGACCCAATTTTGTGTTTAATGTTAATCATGTAAAGTCACTCCCCTCTTTGGCCCTGGATAGAACTCTCTTCCCTTGGCGCACCAAGAAATCTGATCGGATTCAAGCTAAACCCCTTAATTCTCTTGGGGATCTAGCCCACAAAATTGACGAGCAATTTTTCTTGGTGTACCCTTCTCAGGTGGCAGCCACTAATGATCAGATTTATGTTTCCACCTGGGAGGAATCCCTAACTAATTTAGACTATTTTTTGGCTTGGGTTTGCCCACATTTGAAACAAATTAAGTGAAACCAATCAGGTTGTGCTACTGTGAAATCAAAAAACCCCAATTCAACTGGATTAAATGTTGACTTAAACCATTTCATTAATGCCAGCCAATCAGAGTGAAAGCCAGAAATTATTGAAAAACCCTCCAACTCAATGGATCTGCCTTTGCAAGATTTCTCCTCTGGCCAATCAGACCCATTGTCTGGGTCAGATGACCTTCAAACTTGAATCCTGTCCCTTAAAGCAAGACTTGGGACTTTTGGTCCCCTGCTTGCTCATTTTTACAAATAAAGTTTACTTTTCCTAAAGTTTTTGTTTTGTAATTTTTCTGGGACATTTTTTATTGTTTTCTTTAATTTCTTGGCTTGTTAGTAGAAGTTTTACTATCCTTTACCTTCCTGGCCTTCCCCTGGTTTCTGGTGTTGCCTTTGGAGCTCCTAGAGTTAAAGTTAGTACTATCAAATCTGCTTACCTCTCCTGCTTTCAAAAACCAAGTTCAAATATTAAATTTAGTATTTTAATCTTAATATATACTTACTTTAAATTCAATTTTGTTTCCTGTTTGCTTTGTTGTCCCTTTTACTTCATATACACTTTAAGTTGCCCCTCTTTCTCTTTATCAAAGCGTATAGCTTGTGATTATTGTCTATTTGACTTTGAACTCTTTCTGCAGGTTCCTTACTGTCAGGATTTCTACTTTCTATTTGGTTCTGTCTCCAAACCCATAAATTTTTTGGTTTTGCTTGTGATTCCCCTCTCAGTACATAAATGTTGGCCTCTTTCTTGAAGTTTGTGGTTTTTACCCTGGCCCCTGCCTTGGTGATGATTTGGACCACTTCTTCAGATCTTTGGAGTTGTGTTTCTCATTCATTCCACCATGTAGGAAGCAATCCTAGTTGCTTCATGCATATGTTTTAGAGAACCTTTCTATGCACATGCTACATAAAAATTTTATAAATTATTTTTTTTAATTTTTTTTTTTTTTTTTTTGTTTTTATCACTGTTTAGATTGATTTTAGGTTCAAGTGAGTTTGAACCTCAAATTGAGATTCTTTAATGGAATTCTTTAATATTTTATCATTTAAAATATGGAAGAGTTAAATTATGATAATATTTTAATTTTTCATTTAAGGGATATGATGTAATAATATGTTATGTTACATATATCACTTTCATGAATGGTATTTAATTTTTTGCAAATAAATTCAAGTTAAACTATAATAAAGTATCACACCATTTCTTTAGAATGTGTCATTTGCTGTATATAAGGTAAAGTACCACAGAGTTCTAATCCAAATAACCCATTCAAAGACCACATTCTGATCTAACTCTCCATCATTAAGCACACTCAGTCTCCTATTACAGTTCAAAATACTACCTTCCTCAGTTATTTCTTCTTCCTCTCCTTTTTTCCTTGGAGCTTCAACAAAATAATGTTAAGGCTTCCTCTTTTTCTGTGATGATCTTGATAATTTCATCAGCACTTCCTTACTCAAACTATTTGGGAAAGCTCAGTTCCTGCCACTATTCAAAATCAAAGGCAATGAGTTATTGAAACTTAAATTCATGAATCTTCTCCCAAACATTCCCCTTCGATCTCTGGTTCTTCCATTCTCTTTAAAGTTATTGGGGTTTAATTACCAAGGTTTGAATTCAGATAAAAAAAGTTAAAAAAAAAAAAAATATATTATTAAAAAGAATAATAAAAAATAAAAAATTAAAATTTTTTAAAAATTTAAGTTGTTTAGGGTTTTAAGTTTTTCTTAAAGAAATAGATTTTTTTTCTTTTAAATTTTAAAAATAAATAAAAGAAAAAAAATTATTTTTTTTTATGGGGGGTTATTACCAGATCTATGACAATTTAAGATATTATGCACCAAGATTTTTGTTCATCAAATTGTGATTGTATTAATGATGTGGTTTGTGTTGTGTTGTTTGATGTGGGGTATGGTTTTTTTTAAATTTTTTTTTTTTTAGAAATAAATTTGAATTATTTTTTTTATATTTTTTTTTTTTTGTTTTGTTTTTTTGTTTTATAATAGTTAAGTGATTTTTGTTTTTTTTTTTTTTTGGCACTATATATTAGGTTCATAAAATATAACATTTTTTTCCTGGATTTTGGTCTTTGGTATATCAATTTTGGAGATGTTTTATATTACACATTATGTTATATTGGGGGGGGATTAATTATTTTATTTATTTTTCCAAAAGATTTTTTTTTTTGAATGGTATGGGTTGTTATTGTTATTTTATTTTGGGGGTTTTCTTCCTTTAATTTAGTTTAGATATTTGTATTTTATCATTTGAATCGTAGGACAAAAATATAGGTGTGGTTGGGAGTTGGGGGTTTGGGTTTTTGGTTTAGTTTTAAAATTTTTTTAAATAGATTTTTGGGTTTTTTTTTGGTTTTCTCTCTCTCTCTTTTTTTTTTTTTTTTTTCTATTTCTTTTTTCACCATCCCCTTCAACGCTCCCAAGCTTGGCTCCCCCAATGCCTCTCCCCTCTGAGGTCCCTGTTGCCCAGGTCCAAGAGGAAGGTTTGGTTATCCAAGAGCCCACGCCCAAGTGCGCTTTGTGGTTGCCTGGCAGGATGATCTTGATGGGGTTAGATTTCTACTTTCCCTGACTATCTGCTGCATGCTTTTTGTGGACACCACTTTGAGCGGCCATACCAGTTTTGCACTAGATGGTGTCCTGGTGAATCCTTTCCCCAGGATGGGAGCCAAACTTAGTTAGTTTAGCCCCCCTCTCTCACAAATATTGGGGCTTCACGGCATGTGGGCCTTGCAAACCCCTAGGCATTCATGGTTGAAAAGGGGTTTTTCCTCTGAAAAGACAATTGGTAATTGTTTCCATGCAGTTTGTTGTGCTGTATTCAGGTAGTCTAGTTGATTGTCTTGGGCATTCTGGGCCCTGACAGCAGGTCACAAACCCGTTTAGTTAGAACCTTGATGGGGGGTAAACCCTGTTGCTTTGACAAAATTCATGTGGACACCATTGAGAGAGCAGCACTTCTGCCAACTAAAGGAACAAATAATCACCTTCCCTATCTTACAGTATTTTAATTTCAAGAGAGTCTATGAGCTAGAAACTGATGCCTCTGATTACGCAATTGAAGGAGTACTTAGGATTCAACCCTCAGAAAAGGAATTCTTTCCTGTGGCACATGAATCAAGAAATCTGTTAAAGATGAACAAAGACATCCAATACATGCCAAGGAACTAATAGCTATTGTTCACTGCTTAAAGAAGTGGCAATAATATCTGAAAGATGCACAGATATTCAAAGTGCTAACCAACCACAAGTAACTGGTATTCTTTAAAACACAACAACACATATATAGACAACAAGCTAAATAAATGAGCCTCATATAAAGATATCCAATGATAATTGAGTATAAACCATTAAAGAAATTCTTACAGCAGATATCTTTTCAGGCTATACTGTAAGCATCTCCTATGCACTGATGAAGGCCCCAATTGGCCCATGTTGATCATGGGAAATCTTCAAGAGTGGATTATTAACCTGGTACATCAATAGAAATTCAAGAGAAAGTCATTAAGAACAAACATCTGTTCAAAATGTATATGATATCCTACACCAGATAGCTACCAAGCAGCAATACTGTACCTTATGTGCTTTCAACATAAAAAATTGACACAATCCTTTACTACCACAGAGATCTGGACCACACACATATTAAGATCTTACACAAATATCTCAAGACACGCTACTGGTGACCAAAAATACTGGGCAATATCAAGTAAGTACTAGAACAATGCTAGGTCTGTGAAAAGTATGCCCGCTCCAAGGCACTGCCCAAATCAGTAATACCAGTGTCAATCACACAACCTTTCAAAGTGTGGTCACTGGATACTGTGGGACCAATGCCTGGAAACAAAAAAGGCAAAAAAATATATCATCACAGCCATTGGCTATGCAACAGAATGGCCTGTGGCAAAAGCCACAAAAGAACACAAAGGAAATGATGTAAGACAATTTATTGGCAAAGAGATCATAGCTAAGTTCAGGAAACCTGAAATCCTGATCACAGACAGAGAAACTGAACTTAATGCCATTGACACCAACTTCTACCTTGCCAAGAATGGAATAAAGCACACCATAGCTAGCCTCTATCACCCACAAGCAAAAAGAAGAGATTGAAAGGCTGAATGTTTTTCTCATGGAAGCCCTCAGTAAACTGTCTGCCAACAATCCAAAACTCTGGGCTGACATGCTACCAACAGCACTTATGGTGTGCAAACACAAGTCAACCACAATATAGGCAAAAGCCCGTATGAACTTGTCTATAGAACATAAGCCTGTCATTGTTAGCACTATGTTCAGGACCACAATTACCTCTTCCTAAGAAATTATCAGACAAGAGTGACCCTGATGTACAACACGCTAGAAAAGATCAAGAGGACAAAGAAAACAGAAAGAGTTGAGAGAGAAGCAATCCCATCTACAACAAGAAAACTTCCAAGTTCGGTGACAAGGTCTGGGTTGTTAACCACAACATGCACAAGTTGAATCCAGGATTACAAGGACCAGGTATTGTCATGGAGGTCAAACCAAACAACACCTGCCTCATCAAAGAAATTGGCGCTTGTACCAAGTTAAAACATATGCATCATGACCAAGTCTTCTTGTGCAAGGCAAGAACTGCACAACACAACTTACAACTACCTGTACCCAACACAACTCACAACTACCTGTTCCCAATGCAAAGATGGATTAATACCAAGCCTGAAACCATGACACTCTTAAGAAAATTCCTAAGACTTCACCTTTCAGCACCCCAGGGGAAGATGTCGCAACATCTTCATTTACTCTCTCTTGGAGAAGTAACTCTCTGAGTGATTCCCTGACTAATCATTAAGTCAGTGGCACTCTTATTAATTGCCCATCTAATATGGGGATCAAACCTTTTGAACCCTAAGAGTTAAAATTACTTGGATAAGCCCCCTGACTATCATGAAGTACATGGACAGTATTTGGCTTCTCATGATATTATATGATACTCTAAACTTAAATCAATAAAGTATCATTGTCTTCTTAATTTTCCCCCTTTATCTTGTTTATTATACTTCTAAGAAGTATTTACTTGACATAAACAATTCTATAAAAAGGAGATGATAGAAGAATTTTGTTTAAGCAATATTAACTCATAATTTCAAATTGGAAATATATTGTTGGCAGTAAGATTATGAAAGCTGGAACTGAGGGCTTTTGACTGACACCAGATTTGGGCTGAAATGATTCAGTATTTGCAGAAATATAGACAACCAAAGAGGTAAAAAAAAAAAAATAAACAGAAGTATTGGAATAAATATCAACAAAATAGAAAATTTCAGTTGAGACTTAAATTCTCAATGCTGACAACATCTGAGAAGCTAGCTAATTTCATTAGTTGACAGATATACAAGTAAAAAGACTGTGTGTTTATTCTTGACACCATATTCTGATCATGATTGTTTGTCATTGCAGTTGCCACTGCATAGAGAAGCTGGTTTTGGGAGCCCAACACTAGGTGATGTTGTCAGGATTGAAAAATTTCTTTCCCTGAAAACCCAGCCCAAGGGCAGGATTTGAACACTGGCCCTGATTTTCAGCGGGCCGCTAGCCCTGAGGACTGATAGGCCAGCCACCTGCGTTCTTCTGAGACTGAACCCCCTCCCCCAAGCTGAGGCCAAGGATGATTTTCCAAAGGGTAAAGCCAGCCAAACCAAAGGAATTTTTACACTAAATGGAGAAGCAATCAAGATGCCTAATAGAGGCAACAAAATTCCTACTGTCCGCTTCATGGGCTTAAAGACCACACTAGTGACCAATCAGGATGTGTCACATGAAATAAGTGCAGGCCTATGGCCCAAAATAATGACCATGACCCAAGAAAAAGAGAATCAGGTAACCAATTTGGGGATTCCAACCAATGAGAGAACACCCAGCTTTGATGCTATTTTGCTGCTTCTGAACCTGGGCATCCTGGCCACCCAGCCCCACATTTCCTGATATCTTGATGAAGCCCCCATAGAAAATACTAAATTTGGAGGTGGGTGATATATAGATTTGTAGACCCTGTGCTCCAACCTTATTGCCATTTTTGAATAAATATTATGTCATATTGGCTTCCATAGCTATTGCCTTATTTTATTTTTGCCATCTATCAATTCAGTGCAAGACTTTCTGGCCCTCCTGCCCTCCTGCACACAGATTTCTATCCACCAGGTGTTTTTTTGGCCCTGTTTATTTCACAGAGTACCCATTAAAGCCTGAGTATAAAGACTATACCCCCAAAAAGATCCTTGAACTATATCCCTTGGCTCACATAAAATCAGCAGTGAAATAAAACCAACAAGGTCTCTGGATCCTATCAGAACTCAAACTGTTTAAAAGCAAGTCCAACTTATTGCCTGCCTACAAACTTGATGTAGAAACCTCCTGTAACCCCCAAGCCAATGTCCGCCTCCTCACCTGAACTGCAAACCAACCACACTGGAAGTTGCTTGGGATTGTGTGAATTATCCTCACGGGGGTGATTGACACAATAATTCTGGCTGCTAGCCTGTGGTCCTGGGTGGGGAAGTCCATGTTCTACCTCATGAAGTTAGCCCCAATCTTGTTTTGGGCCCTGCCTGCTAAACCTGTGGCCTGTGTGTTCCCAGGAAACAACATGCTGGTTGCCCAAGGTTGGATCCCTGACAGATGGTATACCAAGGCAGGCTGGATAAATTGATTTACCAGCACACCAATGGTTTCCATTGAATCTATTTAAATAGGTGAGAGCCCAAAGTCTAGAAATGTCACAAGTGACAAACTCTTATCAACTATGCTTATCAAAAAGCCTCAACTACAAAACTCAAACCCTGGCATCTCGCGGGCTGCCAGCTTGCAGGGCCAGACGCCTGGCTGCCTGCAGTTTTTTGGGCTCAAACCAGAACAGGATTCAACTTTGGAAAAACCTTTGAAGCTTGATGAACCAAATGTACCTATGCCAATACTCCCCACACTAAAGGTTCCTGTTAAAACAACCAATCAACAGACAGGTCCAGCCACAGATCCTGAAATAACTTGGGCCCACACAGAAGGGGAAACAGAGAATTTTCCCATAGAACGCGGGCCACCCAGAGACAACCAATCCCACAACCTGACTAGGGAATTTGAGAATTCTCAGTTCAAACCAGCCAATGAAATAACCCCCACAATTGATGCCATCAAAGACTGGGAAGACCTGGTAAGCGGGAAACCCCAGGCCGACAAAAATTGTGAAAGTTTTACCATGACAGATGGGCATACTTATACCCTGGGCTGCCAGGAAGATGCCCATCACCATTTTTGCAATAAAGTGACATGAACCTTTGGTTCAACCAGATCATACCATACTTGTTATTAGTTTTACTTCATTTACAGTCTACTCCTTGCAGCTCTGCACCCCATGCTCACCTACCCCAAGAAACTGCGGACCAGCCGCCCAAACTTTACCGTCCACCAGGAGCTCCCTTTGGCCCAGTACATTTTACTGAGTACCCACCCAACCTGGCGTATTCAGAGTTTACTCTGGAGGAGATCCTAATCCACGACCCTGAAGCTAGAACTAGAGAGACAGAAGTCCTTTACAGAGAAGGCACCAAAATTATCCGGCCCCCTCTGTTATTCCGAGACAAGTATAATTTCTGGCCCGCATATTTGGTTCCAATGACACTGCCCCTCATCCCGCGGCCCAACCACCCGCAAGGATCTGTTGCCACTAATGAATCCACTTCCACCCAGGTATTTGGGGTGATGTATATCACCCTCACTGGATTGGTTGATTCCATGATGCCTACAAGCGGACCTTAGGCAGTCCTTGGAAAATTGTTATCTTATATTATAAAGTTAGCCCCAATCTTGTGGTGGGCTCTCCCTGCTGGGCCTGTGGGCTGTCCACCTGCAAGTCCTCAGGAACCTCTCACAGGTTGGATCCCTGACAAGAAAGAAGAAGTATAGGTCATCAGAAGTGTACACAGGACAGAGACCAGGAATAAAGTGTATTAACACAGTACCAGTATGAAAGAGAGAGCAAGCAGTGGCATGGGCTTGATCAAGGTCAAGTAAGAAAGCAGGAATGGGGATCACAAGGGCCCAGGTAACAAAATCATTACCATATTTGTTTTAGGAGAGTCAGTAATATTCTTCTCAAGGGAAGAACTCAAAACCATAGAAAACTCGGATACTTCAGTAATAATAGAAAAATGACCAGAGAATGTGCGGGAGAACAGAGTAACTGAGGGGCTGGCAGCGTCTGTAGTAAGCACCATTTTGTTGTGTTTGGCTCTTGGGACAACATCCAATAGAACATAGTGGGAACCCTTTGTTACAAAAGATTTGAGTTTTGAAGCTAGCCTTGGGTTAGCCTTTAGGGCAAAATTAAGAGAAGATACCTTTATTTCCTGGAAAAATTGAAGAGAGTTTTCTTTTAGTGAAAAGAAAAGAATAAGATTGAAGATTATAAAAGCCAACAAAAAATTTGGATAAACTTGACTTTATTTGGAATGAGAATTCTACTTATATAGTAGACTGAGAGTGAAGATTAATTATTAGGTAGACAAGGGGGATGGTTGGGTTTAAAATTGTATCAGGATCAAAATAACCAAAACAGCAAAATTCAGAATGTGTGGATATTAATGTCACTCATTTACAGAAAGGGGCAGGTGTGATATTCAAAAGCAAACCTAACCAAGTCTTTGCAAGTATTGCAATTTGCAGGCCATATCAAAATAGTATTGATAGCACAATTTATGACACATTCAGTAGCATATTATTCAAAAAAATAATTCCTGTTTAAGAAATCTACCCCATCTATGATAAAGAAAAGCTCACAATTATGAAGACCTTGGAGCACTGAAAAAGATACCTATGCAACACAAAATTCCCCATGAAGGTTCTTACAGATCACAAAAACCTACTCTATCTCTTCAAACCAAGAAAATTATCCAACAACAAGCCAGATCGACCCTTGAGCCAGACAACTATGTTCTCACTATATACTAAAAACCTGTAAAGGTCAACATAGTTCCTGGCATACTAAGCAAAAGAGTTGACCTATTATCAAAACACACTGAGATCCAAGATCACAACACCTACACTCTACTGGACCTAATCAGCCTGGGAATTCACCTGAGCTATATGAGAATCAGGGCCAGCAAGCCAGACATTTTAGAATTTCAGAAATTTGACAAATTCTCAAAATTCATAATTGTTGCATTGTGCTTTATTATTTGACATAATAAAGAGTTCAGGCAAAAGTATTAACCTTGCAAGACTTGAGGTTCTGGCTTTAAGCCTGTTTGATCTGAGTATAAGTAATAGATATCTTCCTAGAAAATGAAAGATGAGTGCTGAAGAATCAATGTTAAAATTAATGAGCAAAAATAAATTTATTTTATTGGAGAAAAGGGCATTCAATTTTATACCCAAAGGTTTAATTCTAGTAGCCTTAGTGAAGGTATTCCAAGTGGTAAGAGGCTGGTAGGGATCCAGAAGGTTCAGATATCAATGTCAACTTGAATTTGGGTAAAGAGGACTCTACAGGTCAAAAGCAAAAACAAATGCTTTTGCATGAATCAACTTGCAAACTATCATTCACTAGGCCAATAAAAACCCGTAGTGAATCTGAATTCACAACAGATTCTGCCTCAATATTGGACTCAGGGGGATGATAGGTGCAGAGAAGATTAGCATGAACCCAAGCAAAGGGACAGCCAGAGGAATTCATCTTTATAGTATACTCAGGACCTCTCTTGAATATCATAGTAAGGGGGCCAACCTAGAGAGAGTCTAGCTTATGTGCGCAGCCATCTATACGGTGTTGGTAATAGAGGGCCTGGTCTCCAATATTTAACTCAGGGACGGGGCATGTGATGCATTGAAAGGCAACAGTTCCAAAGACTTAGCCTTATACACAGAGGTATATGCGGTTACCTGGATGTCTACAACCTTATTGAATAACTCTCTGACTTTTTTGGGATTAAGCGCAGCATCTAGCTCAACTAATGTATGTCCCAAGGTTGAGAGGATGGTGGCTTCCTGCCCATACAACATTACAAATGAGGAGAACCCAATAGTACAATTTTTATTTAGGAAGTAAGAAAAAAAGCAGCTGGCAGGTATAAATCCTAATTAGAGCATCTGAGTGGGTTAACTTGTGCATGATAGAGACCAGAGTAGAATAAGAGTGTTCTACAGTGTCATTTGTAGACAGATTGTAAAAAGCAGCAAAGGATTGATGGGTGCCCATGAATTTTGCCAATGAAGTTATCAATTGAGCATTAAAGTTTATCCCATTATCAGAAAGAAGCACCTGAGGACAGCCATGATAATAGAATACCTCTTGAAGTAAAAATGTGGTTGTGGTTTTTGCTGTAATATCCTTGGTAGCCCTAGCCTCTATTCACCAACAAAAATGGTCCATCACAATATAGATAAACCAACATCCAGAACAAGAGCAAGGGAGGGTACCTACAGCGTCCACACTGACAGTGTAAAATGTGTGCTTGGGTAATACCAACTTGAACTTGTGCTGGTTGGGACAAGGGCAATGTTGTAAGTTCACTGCCCCTTTGGCTTTGGATTGCACTATTTTCCCTTGATGCACTAGGAAAAGCTCTAAAATCCAGCCAAGCCACTTAATTCTTTAGGGGATTTGGCACACACCATAGACAAAAGATTTGTATTAGCTTACCCTGCAGATTATCCGGCCTTTGCTCCCCCTAGGAAGAAACATTGGTTCATTTGGACTCTCATTTGGCATGGTGTTGACTGTTTTTGAAAACAATTAGGAACATCCAATAAGGAGATGCCACACCAATATCAACAAAGTCAAATAAACCCCAAATGTCTAGAATTGACTCCAGTCAATCAGATGAAGGTCCGGAAATTAGTATGGAACCCTCCAGTCCCCTGGTTTGGTTCAGCAAAATTTCTCCCCTAGCCAATTGAATTCAGGCCAAGTTATCATGTGACTCACCAACTTGCAACTCTTTCCTTTTAACTTAGCAAGGAGACTTTCAGTCCCCTGATTGTTGATTCTCTGATTACATTAAAAACCTTAGAGTCTGCTACTACACTGTTTAATTATTTGGGCTCTGAACTCTGTACTTTGAATTCCTTGAAATTTTAAAAAGTGTTAGTCATTTTCTTAGTATTCCTTACCTTTAAGCGGCCCAGTTTGAACTCGGTGGTATTTTCAAAATTCCTAGAAGAAGTGTTAGTGTATAGCTGTTATATTAAACACTTACACTTTCAAATTCACAGTTTGAAACTAAAATTCAAGTTAATAATTTTTTATAAAAACCTACTTTTATATAATATTTTTCTTGTTTTTGCTTGTCTTTGAGCCCATTTTTAATAAACCCAATGTTAAAGCCGCTCACAATTGCCCACAAGTTGATATAAGTCTCCTGACTTGCTCCTGCTTGTTGTTTTGCTTCTGGCTACACCATTTAATTAAATTACTGTAATTAATGACCTTTGGAACCCCATATTTAGACTTCAAATTTCCTGGAGCTTGCAAAAATGTTATTTCATGTCTTCAAGTTTGTAGTGTTTTCTCTGGATCCGTTTTTGTTGCTCCTTTGGTTGACCTCTCCACATGTTTGAGGCCAACTCTCCTCTTCTGTGCACCCTGTGGGCAACAACACCTCTAATCTTCTGCACCTTCCAGCCACCCTACTTGTCTCAGAAGAGGCGTTGGTCAATAGTCTGACCTACAACAACCTATATCTGTACTCTGCTGATCCTGTCTTGCTCACTTCTGTTGCAGAGGGAGCACCTCCTTCTCCTCTTCCTCAACTGGAGAGCAACAACTCTGCCCCCCTGCAGGCGCCTGAGATTCCAGCTCCTGTTCCCTCATGTGCTCCTTAGTTACTCACTGGCCTTGTGTTGATGGGACTGAATGCCTAATTTCCTCAACTGTCTCCAGTGTCTTCCTTCTGGTCCCCTCTTAGAGCAGCTGTCCCAGTAATCCACTGGGTGGCATCCTGGTGGTTTGTCTCACCAGGGTGAGAGCATAACTTAGTTAGTTTAGCCCCGCTCTCTCACAAATGTAGTTGAAATTTATAACAGAAGGCCAGAGCATCAGAAATTAATATGTGCATTTTTTCCCAGTAATAGTATTTGACCAATCAGTCATGAGTCTTAGCTATCCCACCATGCCCAGTGTCTAGATGAGCCTGTAACACAACTGATACTTGCAAGCTTGGACAGACATAAGGTAGATATAAAGACCCAATTTTCTTGAACAGTTGATTATTCCTAACTATATTATCCACAGATAACTTCTGTAAAGCCAGGCAAGTACCTTCATGTTCAGATTATCACATAGTAAGGTAGCCTATAAGCTTATACACCCAATCAGCTTCAGTAGGATGCAGAGCTAGGATAGGCATTTGGGACAGACCATCAGCATTTTGGTGCTGAATCCTGGGACAATGAACCACAGTGAAATTGTAACCTTGTAGATGTAAAGCCCAGCGTGCTAGTTGTCCTTCAGATTCTTTTAATTGTTGGAGCCAACAAAGGGACAAGTGATCAGTGACCACCGTGAAGTTTGTGCCATAGATGTAGTGTCAAATTTTTTAACTGCATGAAACACATTTAAACACTTCTTTTCAGTAACAAAATATTTCTCTTCATGTCTGTTAAGGATGTGAGAAGAGTAGGCAACATGGTGATCTACCCCTTCATCATCTAGTTGTGTCAGGATGGCTCTCACTGCAACCCTGCTAGCATTAGTGTACAGGATGAGAGCTTCCTTGAGCTTATTTTTAAAGGCGTCAAAGGATTGTTGTTGACTCTCTATCTATTCAAAAGGTACATGTCAGGAATGACAATTTAGACGTACCTGAATCCCAAAGTAAGGAACCAGGGTCAACCCCTGAACAAAACCTTCAGAGACCGTCAGTTCCAAAGAATGGGAATCCAACAGCTCACAATCAATTGATAAAGTTGTTGTCAACCCGCCAGGTCCAAAATCCTTAACTACACTGCAGGATTTTTCAAGCAAACTGCCAGTGCAAGATGCCAGGAGTTTCCCTGAGGTGCCAATACTTGACACCATTGGTTTGCTTAGTTAAATGCAAAAGTCCCTCAATGAGAGTTTTTCTAAACTTCCCCAAAGCTCAGAAAGTGGCATTGAGCCCAAATTTCTGCCCAACATCTGAGTTGCTAAACAGAAGAATTCAAAGTCTTCTTATCCCAAAGCAGCCAGTGGCAACCCGCCAGTGCCAAACTCCACCCCATCATCTAAGACCCCCAATGCCAAACCTCCCAAGCTCAAGAAAACTAATCAGAAAATGAAGCCTGGTAGTGCAATATAGGTACCTGACAGGCCAAGATCAATTCACATCTTCATTTTTAAATAAAAGTTATGAGACATTGGTTTCCCCAATTGTTGCCATATTTTATCCTTGTCATCTGCTAGTTAACCAAAAAATCATCTGGTCCTCCTGCTAACCTGCCAGCTATCTATTGTCTGCCAGGTGCTTCATTTGGTCCTGTTCATTTTAAAGAATACCTCATGAAGCCCAAATGCAAGGATTACACATCAGACAAGATATTAGCACAGGATTTCTTGGCCCAAGCTAAAGGGCTAACCAGATACAACCGGAAGGATCCTTAGCACATTACTGAGCCCCACCTGTTCAGAGATAAATACAACTTCTTTCCTGTCTACCAATTAGACATAAAACTACCCATCACCCCAAAACCAATGCCGCATCTGCTGCTGAGCTTTTCCTTGACCATACCAATAAGCTATTTGAAATTGTATACATTACTCTCACAGGAGCTATAGATACTATTGTCCCTGCCGCTGGCCTGTGTGTCATAGGTGGGAAAGTCAATGTCTTACCTCATTAAGTTAGCACCAATCCTTTGATGGGCTCTGCTCACCCAGTCCGCAAGCTTCCAGTTACCAAACACTTGCAAGCCAAAAGATCAGGGTTGGTTTCCTGACAGTGCGCCTCTAAGTAGCTGGACTAACAGCTCACTGATCTAAGCAAAATCATGGATAAAATGACGGTAGTATTTCATCATCCCTAAGAAGACTTGTAAATTCCAAAGGTTAGTAGGGGCAAAATGTTGTTGATAGCATCAATGTTGAAACAGCAGGCTCAACCCGCCAGCAAGGTTCCAATTAAGCAGGTTTGTGGCCCGCAATTCAATTATCCAGTCACTTGAAGCCAAACTAGGAAGTTGACTTGAATTTCCAAATCCAACAACATGAACAGACGCTGATCCCTTACAGTGGATACCTTGTTTTGGTGCTTGACTCATTACCAGGATTGAGCCATCCCCTTCACCATCCTACTGTGTGATCAACACCATCATGTTTCTGTTATCCACAATTCACAATGACTATATAATACTTATCTCTCAATAAAGAATATTATCTAGTTTCTAAACATTTCCCC
>QTSX02006115.1:0-22019 GCA_014839935.2 Entomophthora muscae | reverse complement strand
ATAGTACTATTAAAGTGGTGTTAATCTGAGTTGATTTATTATATGTGGTCATAAATTAATATTATAATTTATTCCCAGTTAATAAGAGAAAGGCTTGGATTTATCACATAAAAGTATAATTTATTATTTGATTCCAGATGCCGTCTTTCTAGATGCCATATTTCTAGATGGCATATTTTAGGGTATTTATTAAGTGTTTTTATACTCAAAAAATTTTATTTGGATAACACTCTTTTTATTTTAATCTGTGATAGTGTTTTCTAGATGCTGTTTTTCTAGATGCCATATCAGAAACCAATATGTAAAAAATAACTAATTAATAATTTTTTCAAGTTTTTTTAATTTTGCTGATGTAAATCCTGACTCTATTGCAATTTTTTTAGATGGCATTTTCTAGATGGTGTATTGCACCACAGTACCAAAGTGCTGTGATCACTTGGCACAGCTTGAGTTCAGTATGCCTAATATTTTGAAAATTAGCCATAATTTTTGACAGTTCTATTAACATTGCTTGCTGAAAAGCTTGTAGATTTTTATATTTTTATTTTGAGCCAATAGCTAAAAACAAGCCAAAAAAATTTGTATAAAAATATCAAGATGAACCCAAATAAAAAAATTTATCCCATTTAAAAGTTTCAGCACAGCAATAAGAAGGTTCATAAGCCTGATATTTAATCATTAAACAGATCCAACTTCTGTAAAAGTGCTACTATATAAGCATAAAATGTGGTTATTTTTTGAGGCCTGCTTAATCTGGGTTATATTACTGTAGTTTCCAAAAACGTTGAGATAAACAAAAATTGTTCAGCTCAAAACAAATTGGTTCAGTTGCACAATGAATTCCAACTTTTTTGATAGAAATAGAAGCTAATTTCATGAAAAATGTGTGCTAATTGACAAAAATGTCCAGAAAAAGCAAACCATGTAAACTGAGAACAAATGAATGATGATTTAACAACAAATATACCAAGCACTAGAACAAATGAGTTTCAGTCACAAAAAAAAGCTACTATGTTTATTATGATTTTTAAGAACAAAATAAACTCATTCACTAAAGTGATAAACTTGTCTCAACAACAAATTCTCATATAAACTGAAAAAGACAACAAAAAACATCAAATATCAAAGAAAATCAATGAATCTATGATACTGTTACCAGTTCATATTAATTAATATACTGTAAATTCAGAACCTGAACGTAAAAATGTGGGATTGTCAAATCCTTGGTCCAAATTTTGAATCACTTTTGCGGGCAACTCAGCTGAGTGAAAATTAAAATATTTAATAAAATAAACCATTTAGTTTGACTTTTTTGATTTATTTAAATTAGCAAATTTTGAATCTCTTGAGCAGATAGCTCAACTAACAAAAGACAAAACACAGTAAACAAATGCAGGATACATGAATCAGAAATGTGGGATTCTAATGCATGATTTAAGATTCCCTGTATGTCAAAAAACCATAGACATCATGTAAAAATTAACAGATATGAAATTTCAGGATTGTCAAATCCAAGAACCAAGTTTCAAATCATAATTGCAAGGAATTTGAAATAAATATAATTTATTGGTGTCTCAAAAAGGATGATAAAGGATATAGAGTGGATTTGTGCTAATTCTTTTAGGAATCATAGGCATTCTCAAAAATCACCCTATTCCATTTTAGGACAACTAAAATTTAGATGCTTACTATTCACCAACTTAACATACTTAACAATAAAATTGATTAAAATATACACTTCTCTTTTTTGAGTTTAATTTTTAATAAAAATTTATTATGCCTTCTTTTAATAACAACCAAATAAACAAGCTGTTCCCTGGCCTTGACAAAATTATTCAGGGCTACACTGGGTCTTCCAATAGTGAAGCCTCTCTCTATGGCCACTCTCAACCCACAGGCCCCTCTTCAAACACTACTCAGGAGTGTGTTCTTTTTCCTGCGTCCTCAAGCTTGGCCCTGTTTGCCCATCACGCACAGGCAGCTGCTAACCCAAATCACATATCAACAATGGCATCTGGAACCAGCCATTTGAGCCATGGGGCCACCCAAGTAAGCCGGAATCCAGAAACAGCCAATCAGATGGCAATGTCTGGCTCCCAAGACAGACACATCCTACCTCCAGCCAATCATCCTGAAAGATGAAGAAGAAAGCTAATTACCCCAGAAATTGTTCTCAAAATGGTCAAAAAAACAAGGGATGCTTATGTCCCTTGGGGAAATTGTGGCTGCAATGGGTTTTGCAAAGTCCACTGTGGCTGCAACCCTGCAAGCCCACGCCAACTGTGGCCCCCCTACCAAGAAGACCCCAACTGGTGCCTGTTCTTTGACTGAAGGTGAAAAAGCCCACCCCCTCATGATGGCTATTATGGAGTGTGACCTGTGGATGCCCCTGGTCCAGGTTTGTCTCCAACTGGGACTCCATGGCATTTTCACAAATAAAAGAACAGTCAATTTGTGGATGCACAGAGCTGTGATTGCTGCTAGAATCTTGTCCAATCAGGTTCTCACTGTTCCCAGTTTGGTAGATACCAACCCCTATGAATCTGCTGTCATCAATCTTATCAAAGGGAGGGTAATAAGGACGTGCAGTGATGTCATATTCCTATAGTATGCCAAGATTTCTGCAAGTATCCAAGACTATGGAGAAAAGAGTACTGTAAATTCAGAACCTGAACGTAAAAATGTGGGATGATCAAATCCTTGGTCCAAATTTCAAATAACTTTTGTGGGCAACTTAGCTTAGTGAAAAATAAAATATTTAATAAAACCAACCATTTAATTTGACTTTTTTTGACTTATTTAAATTGGCAAATTTTGAATCTCTTGAGCAGATAACTCAACTAACAAAAGACAAAACACAACAAAAAAATTCAGGATACATGAATTGGAAATGCAGGATTCTAATGTACAATTTAAGATTTCCTGTATTTCAAACAAATTGTAGACATCATGTAAAAATAAACAAATCTGAAATTGCGGGATTATCAAATCCAAGAACCAAATTTCAAATCAAAAATGAGGTGAATCCAAAATAAATATAATTTATGGGTGTCTCAAAAGGATGCTAAAGGATCTAGAGTGGATATGTGCTAATTCTTTTAGGAAGCTCAGGCATTCTCAAAAATCACCCTATTCCATTTTAGGATGGCTAAAATTTAGATGCTTGATTACAATATATTTCAGAAAATACTAATAATAAAATAGAGTTATATATTGAAATCTTTTTTATCATGTTGCCTTTTCCTTGGTGTGTTGATAGTTCATTTGCTGTTGATAATGTGCTTGCATTTAATTGGATAGTTTTACCTCCACTTGGCTTGACAATAGGAAATCAAATTGCCTCTCCAAGACCAACTGTGGTTGCGGAGGCAACTTGATTTCCTATTGCCAAGGCAACTGGAGGTGAAACTATCCAATTAAATGCAAGCACGTTATCAACAGCAAATGAACTATCAACACACCAGGGAAAACAGAAAATTTATGACATTAAATGTCATGAATGACATTTCAATACTTGTATTGAAAACCCAAGAGTTGAGCCCCAGTCCTCTGAAGACAGATTGGCCCTCCAAGACAGTCCAGGACCCGCCAACCCATTAAGTCACAGACTCAAATTGTTAAGTTGCCCTGCAACCCGGTGGCTTAATAATAATGATTCCCTGAATGGTTGCCAGATTTCTGTCAAACCAATGCCACTGAAGACCCATACCTACACAGGAGATGTGGTCTGCCTAAAGGAGGTTGGGAAAAGACCTACTATTAGCCCTGCCAACAAACACCAGCTGTTGCCAGTCTCCAGTCCAGAAAAATTATTGCAATTGGCCAGCTCAGGTGACATGGCAAACCACAGCGGCACAATTAAGCATTGCCACTTCTGTTTGCCAGAGTGTACCCAACCAGGACCTGATGCTCTCCAGACCCTAAGCCAAGATCCATGCCCTACCGGCAAACCACCCATGGACCTGAAGCCTGCAAAAAGCAAAGAAGCAAAATCACATGGTATAAGAACGCTGGCAGTGTGGTGATGACCACATTGTCATTTTTGATAATAAAAAGTTTTATGAACCTTTGGTTCAAACAAATCTTACCTTATCTAGTCTTAGTGATCTTCCATCTTAACTCCGGTCCAGTAGACCATCAGGCAACTGCTCTATCCAGAGACCAACCTGCCAACCTGCCCCAGGTCCTATACCGCCCCCAGGAGCCCCCTTTGGACCTGTGCACTTTACTGAATACCCTCCAAACCTGGCCTATGCCAAGTTCAACTTGGAAAACATACTCCTTGCCAACTGTGACAATCCACATGTTTGGTGATTTGCAGGCGAGGCTAATGTTAGCCAAGCAAAAGTTTGGTTGTTTGTTGCAGGTAGAGGCCTAGTAGGGAATGATGGCTACTAGGGACAGTAAGGCCTAGCTAGTAGGTATAAAGACTACTAGAGGCAGATGTTGCCTCCACCCAGCAGAAGATATTGGCTGCTGTGGGCTAGAGTTCTTCACCTAGCAGGGAACTGTGGCTGCAAAAGGGTGAAGAATGAGATATCTAGCAGAGAACTTTGTCTGTTTGAGGTGGAGAAGGTTTTGGACCTCTGGCAGGTAGCGCGGGCTGCCAGGGAGGGGAAGAGCTCTGAGGGCTCTACATACCCTGATACGCTTACAGGAGGTCTGTGAGCAAGCATCCTACCTAAAAGACTGGTAGGGTGTCCTTGTTTATGTCCCCATGGGAGCTTTGGGAGGAACCCAAAGTGAGCATTGGAGGGCATGGATTTGCTCAGAGGTGTCATCAAGGCAGTTTTCTTGGGGAAGCAAGCTGCATAACTTGGTGTGATCAGGTCTCTGGGAAGTAGAGCTAATTAATCTGCAACTGAAAGACCAGGCTTAATCACCTGGGTGAGTAAAAACAACAACATAGGCTTTAAGGATCTATGGTTAGATGGCCTAAGTGGAATGCCACTTGTGAGGGCCCAGTAAAACGCCAGCTCAATGTAGACTCATGCCTGGGTCTACAGGTTCTGGTAACGCGGGCTGAGATGAAGAACCAAGGTGGTTCACGGAATCAGCAGAGAAGACTAGTGAGAGGAACTGTTTGATCACAGAGAAGGCTAGTTGAAGGACTGTTGGTTCATATTGAAGTTTGGAACCAAAATGGTTCATTGTGCAGGTGTAACCAAGGTGGTTCCTAGTGAGGATAAGTTGAAGGGCTCAGAGATCATGATGCAGGAGTAGCTGTTCATGATAAAGGAGTAGCCAGAGGACTGATAAGCTGTTGAAAGACTGGAATGAGCTGTTTGTTCTCTAAGATGGACTGATTGCTGGTTAAGCTGAAGAGCTGGAATATGAGCTGGCTGAAGGATGAGAAGATGATGATGAAGAACTGGTGGTCCAGAGAAATGAGCCAAGATTTTGCCAAATCAATTTGCTGAGGTGGTAAAATGTGGAATGTTTTGCCTTGGTTTAGTAGTAAAATCAAGAAGGAATGTTGATAGAAGTGTGGGTAAGATATTTATTTATTAAGTTCCTAGGATAGATGAAGGTATGTTGCTATGAGAGCTGGATACAAAGTTGTTTTGGTAGGACATTTTCCTTGGATTTTCCAAGATTTGTAAATATATGGGGGAAAAATTGAAGAGGTTCAAAAAGAACAATTTAAATAGTATTCTACTATTTATATTGTTTAGGTTGAATGCAGGGAAGACTGGTGCTGGAATAATGGACCAGTTAACGCTTTGATGCATGAAGAGTTGTCGCTTTGAGCGGTTTGAGCTGTGGAAATTATTTTCTTAGTTGGATCCCAGTGGAACTTCCGAAATGGTCTATTTCTGCGTTCTGCATTCATTGGTTGAGTTCTGGCAGGTTTCCTGATGAAAATGATTGGTTGGAAGCCAAAAGCTTAAAGTATAAGCAAGGAAATAGTGAATTAATACTTTAAGATTTTGAGAAAGTAAGTATGTAAGCTTAAGTTATTATAGGAAAAAGTGAGCAACAATGGTTTAAGCTTCTGAAGAAAGCCATTTTGAAGGCGGGACCATTGGGGAAAAGACACTATAAGAAGGTGGCTGGCTGGGAAGTTACAGGGTCTTTTGGAAGGTCTTTCTGGGTTTTTGATGGAATCTTTCTGAGGCCTTTTGAGTTTCTGCCAAGAGGTGTTTGGAAGCCTTTTGATCACCAGCAGAAGCTTGATTAGACTTATAAAAGTGGAATACCAAAGACACTAAAGATATACAGAGAGCTGAAACCCAAGATAATGAAGCAGAAGTCCAAGACTAAGGTGCAGGAGTCTAAGACTAAGTACAAGGAGTCCAAGATATTGTTGGAGGACTACAAGTATTGGCAAATTCATATTGTTTCCTTGTCCCCCCGGGCCATATACCAAAAGGTTTCTAAGGGGATCTTTCTTCTGAGAGTGAATAAAAGCCCATTTTGATCCCTATTAATATTTCTGAGATACATTTTCCCTTACTAGAGAATGACAATCCCTTCCAGCTGGTCCCTGGCTACAATCCAGAACACACTTTGGGGACTGGTGGACAGGAACCCCACACCAACTCTCTGGAAAGAACTAGAGAAACCAAAACAATAGGTTGAGAAGGAAAGTGGTACATTAGGCAGCCCAGATTGTTCAAAGACAAGTACAATTACCTACCTGCCTACTTTGTCCTCATGACTCCGCCCTTAACCCCAAGACCAGACCGCCCAATGGAACCTACTGCTGCAGCCAAGACCACCTCTACCCAACTGTTTGGAGTACTCTATATCACTTTGACAGGATTATGGATTCCATGGTCCCTAACTCTGGACCCTGTTCCTTACTTGGGTGATCTGTATCTTACATTATCAAGTTAGCACCCATTCTGTGGTGGGCTTTACCCGCCGGCTCAGCCTCACCTCATCCCAAGCCGCCCAATGCCTCTACCTATGCCTGGCTTCCTGACAGTAAGTTATAATATATCCCTCTATTTTATTATTAGTATTTTCTTAAATCTATGGTAATCAAGTATCCTTAATAGCAATACATAAAGACATAGTGTAGTAAACTAATGGGTTATCTTTGCCCCCTCTCCTTCTTCCTTGAAACAAAGTCTTGTTGGCCCCTTGGCTACGCTGGGGCCAAAAAACTTTTAAAAAATTTCTGTGTATTCAGGAGGGTAGCTCATAAATCATTATATGGTTTTGTGGTTGCTATAATAGTGATTTGGAGTGCAGAATATTGCATCATTTCCAGTTTAGACAATTTTTACATTTCACTTAATTTCATGTCTAAACATTTTTTTGGTAAAAAACTAACTAAAGAAACTCTCAAGCGGGGAATTGAACCCCGGTCTCCCATGTGACAGGCGGGGATACTCAACACTATACTTTTTTAAAAGGAACCACCAGCAGGGGCTCAGGAAACTTTATTACTTTATTACTTTATTCAATAAATAGGGAAGGTATTGGGGGAATGTAAGTGTTTGGTTTCCAAGGTCATGAAGGGTATGCATCAGGCGCCATCTGGGAAAAAATAGGCTTTGGCATTGAAGATCCAATAATTGATAACACCAGGATTCAAACCCTGGACCCTCAGGGGAAGAGAACTCACCACTATACTACCCAAGATTGGATAATTTCATGTCTAAACATGGTTGTTGAGATTGAATTTTTCATTTGATTTTATCCAGAGTGGGGCTTCTTGATTTGGGTTGATTTGTCCTAGTTTCTTACTGTACATTCAATTTGGATTCCAGTTCCTGCAATTAATATATGAGTTTACTAGTGGCATTCAAAAGTGATTTGAAATTTGGTTCTTGGATTTGACAATCCTGCAATTCCAAAAACATAGTAAACTTAATGAAAATGGTTGATGGTTTTAAACACTTCAAATCTGATTCCAGTTAATTAACTTTGTCCATTGGATTTATGCAGCTCAACTTGAACTTTGCCAAGTGTCTATGAGTTCCTGCATTTTTAAAAATTCAAATAAATACACAAAAAATCAATTTAATTAAAAAAGGCTATCCCACAAAAGTGATTCAAAATTTGGACCAGGGATTTGACAATCCCGCATTTTTAGGTTCAGGTTCAGAATTTACAGTATCTAATCTGACATATACAAGTGCGGGCCAATCCTGTATTGATTTGTCAGGGTTTTGTTGAGAGTTTACCCATTGGGTGTCAATCATTACTCCACATTGTCAAACACAGCAGATGAGTATGCCTACCAGACAGAGCTCAATGACATGCTGGAGGAGTGGGCTACCCAACAAGCCATGTACACAGCTGTTCTGGGTGCTGAGATGGAGCAGCAGGAATGGGAAACCAAAGAAATTAGGGCTTCAGGGCATACCTATTAGTCCTACCCCATCAACTACGCCAACATGCATCTTGCAGATGTATATCTCTATAATTTTGGTTCTGCTCTCAGGCGCTTAAAGCCTGCCACATATAATGAACTGTGCACCCAAATTGATAAGGATTATGAGCTTTTCCCTTCTGTGTTTGTCCAGGATCCATCAGATCTTGTTATTTTCTATGCAAGTGATAGTGATAAGTCCAGAAAGGACTCCCACCTCCTCCCACACAGATCCATTTGTTTCATCAAGCATGCATATGTGATGGAAGACAAATTTAAGCAATTGAAGCAATCAGCTCTTGCTGCTCCTTCCCAGTCAACAAACCCTGCCTCCCCAACCCCCCATCAAACCACCTGCCTTCCAACCCTGACTCTCAAACCGCCGCCCATTCCCTCCCCACTATCTCTGATGCCGTCCCTTTAACAGGCGCAGATGAAGGTGATGTTCTTTCCGCCCATTCCCTCCCCTACTTGTCCTTTGATGAGTAAATAAAACTTTTCTTTGTGACAACTTATTAAAATTGATTTAGTTCTTTCAGTTCATAATTAATAATATATTTTTTACATTATTAGAATTTCCCATATTTAAAGAATGTTGTACATTTGATGTGGTAACATATAATTATTTCCGTGGATATTTCATCATCATTAATAAATTAACGACCATAAATGTAAATATTGCATTAGAATATTGGAATTAGACGTCAGCTCTTGATATTTAGATATTATGTGCATAACTCAATGCATTCTGTATGATAAAATTCATTATAAATTATGCCTTTTTCATTGTAGTTTATTGAAATGGAATGTGTTTATATTAGAGAGCCATTAACACTTAGTACAAATATTGATACATAGTGCATTTTAAAGTCTGTATATTTACCTAATGGTAATAATTCTGTAAACTTTTTAGTTAGATTTTGCGAGGTAATAATAATGTAATATGTTATTAAATTACTGTTTATTATCACTAATTGGCTGATTTTCTTTGCTGTGGCAATTGTACATTTTCTGATATTTACACACTAGTATCCAATTGGTTGGTTTCACATCCAATTGCACAGGCAATAGGAAATCAAGTTGCCACCCCGACCACATCCAGTCTCGGGGTGGCAACTTGATTTCCTAGTGCCTGTGCAATTGGATGTGAAACCAACCAATTGGATACTAGTGCATAAATATCAGAAAATGCACAATTGCCACAGAAAAAAATTAGCCAAATAATGGTTATAAAAGTAAATGATTGATCCATTATAATATTATTACTCACAAAATCCAACTAGAAAGTTTACAGAATTATTATTAATAGTCAGACATACAAGCTGTAAAATGCACTATGTTTCAATATTTATACTAAGTGTTAATGGCAACCTAATATAAACACATTCCATTTCAATAAATTACAATGAAAAAGGCCTCATTTACAATGAATTTTATTAAACAAAATGAATTTAGCTATGCAAATAATATCAAAATATCAAGAGTTGGCGTCTAATTCCAATATTCTAATGCAATATTTATATTTATGGTCTTTAATTTATTAATGATGATGAAAAATATTCATGCATTGAATTTAGTACCATAAAAACCAGTTTTTTGATGTACTTCAAACAAAATGTCAAATATCTATAACTTGATAAACAAATTAGAAGCACACCTGCAAAATGTTGTTGAAATAGAAAAAAATATCAGGGAAATAGTAACAGGAAAGCTGGATAACAAGGGCCAGTCACTAATCCAGTCAAAAGGAGATGCCCTGAATAAACTAGGAAATATTATAGACAAAAAGAACAAAGAAGAGTTGGTCAATCTACAGGGAACTATCCTATCAAGTCTGAAGTTCAACAATGTGGCCTACAATTTGTGGGAGTTCTGGCAAGGGGCCAAAGAAAACAATAAGAAGATCAAACTTATTGAAGGAACCTAAATCCCAAAAAAAATAAAAACCAATGAAGAGGGAAATAATCAAATGGAAACAGATGAAAAAATACAGTCAAGAAGTAGGAGCGCCTCAAAAAACAAAGAAAATTCAACTAATGAAAATCAAGAGGAAACACAAGTAACACAAAAAGTAAGGAAAATTAAACCCAGAAAAACAAATGAAGAGCAGCCAACGCTCATGAAGTTTGCTGGAGGGGCGCCTGTGGCTGAGGGGGCTGCAGGGGAAACAATCAGTAAGTATTTTATGATTTATTTGTATTTACTTTAGTTATAACTAGGGATGAGGACAAGGTTGTGGAGGTGGCGGCTTTTACGCCGAGTTGGTTCTACAGGGGTTACCAATCACTGGTAGCCCCTGTAAAAAAATAAAGATCAATAAAATAAAATAGTACAAAATAACATCAATCAATATGCAACAAAAGACGCAATGAATAGGGAATTCAAAGCTCCAAAAGGAAGTTCAACTTGGGTCAGAGAATCCTATGAAGTAGGCGCAAGTATCAACTTCAAAAGAATGATGGATATCCAAATAAATGTCTACATGAATTTTGACAAATATATATTTGAATGCCTTGAACGTTTTCCATTTTCAACTATGAACACATGTGAAATAAACCTGAAAAAAGTCAATTTCAAGTTCCACAAGAAAACATCAAAGCTGTAATATTCAATAATTTAATAAAATCAATATCAAATCAAACAGGTGATGCATTTTTAGTCAATAAGATGAAACATTTATTCATATTGTTTGCAGAGACATGGGTTGCAGATGCCTCCAAAATGCCCGACTCTTCTTTACTTAATTTTTCAAACACATCCTATACAAATCAAATAGTTATAATCTACAAGAAATTCTGCTTATTTGCAGAAATTCATACCTCACAGCAACTGCATCTTGCTGTTTACCTTGGGGTATTACTACACTGCATTATGAAGGCCAATGTGAAGAAGCTAGAGGACATCCCCCTTCAAATGGATGTCTGCCAGCTAGCACTGGATAAAATGAAGACACCACGGGGCTACCAAACCGTAGAGCATGTCCTATATGACTGTTTTACGTTAGCTTTGTTGTACGGGTACACAATACCTCCAGAGAACCAAATCCTTGTTAATTTGCTTTTGATATTGCCTTTTATAAGACGCTCAGCCACCACTGGAGTGTTGAGCGCCACCCCTCTAGAAATTGGCACCAGAGTTGTCCACCACATACAGAAGAGTATGTGATCCCAATTGGACACATTAGCAGAAAATATAATTTTGGGGGATAATACCCCAGAATAATTGCATACCCCTTTGCAATTTGCATCCCCCAATAAATCATTTTCCCTTGCAACTTAAAATTTATTTTTTTAAATTTTTTTATTTTAATTATTAAAATTTAAATATTAAATCTCAAAATTTAAATATCAAAATTTTGATATTAAAATTTTACTATTAAATGTTTTAATATTAACTATTTTAATATTAAATATTTTAATATTAACTATTTCAATGCTAAATAATTCAGATTAAATAAAAGTATTTGAATTTTAATACTTAAACTTTAATAGATAAATTTTAAGATTTATAATTATAATTGTAATATTAAAATTTAAATATCATAATTTTAATATCATAATTTTAATATCATAATTTTAATATTAAAATTTAAATATCATAATTTTAATATCATAATTTAAATATTAAAATTATAATATTTAAATTATACTAGTAATATATCTAAATATATTATAGGACATTAGTTATAGTTGCAAACACGTCAAATAATACAAAATAATTAAAAATATTTTTATTTAAAGGCTCTTTGAGTACGGGTTCATTTATTATGTAGATAAACAACAAGAATTGAATTTATCTACATCATGCAGCCTGCTCCACTTATATTCTAAACAAGTGATTGTTTAGAACTCAAATTACCTTTCCCTTGTAATATGATTTGATAAATATATTCAATATGATTGACCCGCGTCCTAAGTACTAATTAGTAAGAGATATATGAACATCATTGGTTTCCGTGTTGTGTGGCTATAGTGGCACTGAAATAATAAGGATCAGATGATGACCTGCAAGGTCCAATTTGTGGCTTAAAAAAGCCAAAGTACCGTCAAGGAATCACAATTGTTTAAATAAAAATTAATCTATTTCTATCTTTTTTAATTTATTAATTTGTTAGCCCACAATAAATACAATATTCAATGCATTATAATAAAAATATATATCCTCTTACCTAGTATGATTAATTTTACTAACCTTTTCTATGTATTCTTATATGTCTATAATATATCAAACATCATGTTATTATATATAAATAATAATTTTTGAGTCCTAGTAAAAACATAACAAAAAAACAAAAACAAATAAAACCTGGAGCACCCATTTTTCTGATTGGCTTGGAGGCCAGGGCTTTGGGGAGGAAGGATTCTAAGTGCTCATAGAAAGCTGCCACCACATCAGGTGGCATTGCAAATTGACTGACCTTGTCATGAATGACATTTCAATACTTGTATTGAAAACCCAAGAGTTAAACCCCGGTTCCCAGAAGGCAGATCCAACCCTCCAGACCAGTCCAGGACCCGCCAATCTGTTAAGAGACAGGCTCAAATTGGTGAATTACTCCGCGTTCTGCCAGCCTACTACAAAGGACCCTCCAAAGACGACTCAAGTCACACAAAGTGGACGGGGGACCGCCAACTTGCTGAATTGCATACTCGAGTTAACAAGTTACTCCGAGACCTGCCAGTCTCCCAGGGACAATTCCACAAATGATCATCAGATTGATGCTAACCTTGAGCCACCAAAGACCAAAACCTATGCAGCGGTTGCAGCTTGCCTTAAGGAGGTTAAACCAAACCCTATTCTCAACTCTGCCAATGACCTGCCGGCATGCCGCCCAGAGAGGGTAGTACAATTGAACTACTCAGGTGACATGGTGAACAGTGGCAGCAGAATGAAGCATTGCCACTTCTATTCACCAGAGCAGGCACTACCTGGACCTCATGCCCCCAAGACTCTAAGCCAAGATCCATGCCCCGTCAGTACCTTGTCTGCAAACATGAACCCTGCAAAAATTGAAGGAGCAAAATCCCATGGTATAAAAACCCCGGCGGTATGGTGAAGACCACATTGTCATTTTTGATAATAAAGTTTTATGAACCTTTGGTTTGAACAAATCTTACCCTATCTAGTCTTAGTGATCTTCCATCTTAATTCCAGTCAAGTAGACTGCCAGGCCGCCGCCCTTCCCCAAGACCAACCTGCCAAATTGCCCCCAGGCATTATACCGCCCCCTGGGAGCCTCCTTTGGACCCGTGCATTTTACTGAATACCCCCTAACCCGGCCTATTAAGAGTACAACTTGGAGACTATCCTCATTGCCAACCCCTTGGCCAGGACTAGAGAAACCAAATACATAGGACACAAAGGAAAGAGGGTCAAGATCCCGCCCTTACTGTTCAAAGTCAAATACAATTACCTGCCTGCCTACATTGTTCCTATGACTCCTCCTTTAACCCCACAACCAGACCACCCGCTGGAACCTACCACCGCAGCCAAGACCACCTCTACCCAACTGTTTGGAGTACTCTACATTACTTTGGCAGGTTTGGTAGATTCTGTGGTCCCCAACTCCAGACCCTGGTCCTTATTCGGGCGTTATGTATCTTATATTATCAAGTTAGCACCCATTCTATGGTGGGCCCTACCCGCCGGCTTGGCCGCACCTCACCCTGAGCCGCCCAATGCCTCTACCTATGACTGGCTTCCTGACAATCCCGCAATTTCAAAAACATAGTAAAATTAATGAAAATGATTGATGGATTTGAACACATTAAATCTGATTCCAGTTAATTCATTTTGTTCATTGAAAATATGCAGTTCAACTTGAACTTTGCAAAGTGTCTATGAGTTCCTGCATTTTCAAATATTCAAATAAATACTCAAAAAAATCAATTTAATTAAAAAAAGGCCATCATGCAAAAGTGATTCAAAGTTTGAACCAAGGATTTGACAATCCCGCATTTTTATGTTTAGGTTCTGAATTTACAGTACTTTAAAGGGTTCACATTTATTTAAATGAAAATAATATATTTCTATCTTTTTTAATTTTTTTATTTGTTAGCTCTACAGTCAATACAATATTTGGTGCATTATAATAAAAATATGTGTCTCTATATCTAGTATAATTAATTTTATTTATCTTTTGTAAAAATTCTTACATGTCTATAATACAATCCAACATCACAGCATTATATATAAATAATAATTTTTGAGTCCTAGTAAAAACATAATAAATAAAAATAAAAACAAATAAAACCTGGAGCGCCCATTTATCTGATTTGCTCAGAGTTGAGGGCTTTGGGGAGGAAGGATTCTGAGTGCTTGTAAAAAGCTGCCACCCCATCAGGTGGCATCACAAATTGACTGAACTCAAGTATATTGAAGAGATCTTTGGTGTCCTGTGGGAGCCCTGCTTTAACCTTATTCTTGATCCACCCAAAGACCTCCTTGATTGGGTTAAGGAATGAAGAATATGAGGGGAGAAAAAGGAGTCTTGTTGGGCATTCTGCAAGGCAGTGGCTGGCCAAATGGCTATTTTTATTGATTGGTCTGAACTTGGAAACAACCAGATCCACCTTATGAAGCCCAACATTATCAAACACAACAATGTTAGTTGTGTCCCGGTAATTAATCAAAAGGTACTCCTTGACAGTTTGGAGAAAATCAAGGAATGTCCCACTATTACGTGAACCCTTGATCATCTGGTATTGATCCAAACTGCAAGGACCAAGAAGCGCTACCATTGAATAGGTCTGGGAACAGACAGCTTCACAATGGGCTACACCGTCCTTGGACCCCTTTTTGACCCACCCATGCCTAGACCTGAGTGAGGAGGAAAACAACAATTTGTTGATATAGAAGAACTGGACATTCCTGATCTGCTTAAGAGCCAGATAGATCTTGGCATAAATGTGTCAATCCTTGATTATTGTGTTGCTGTTCCTGTTATAAGGCAAAAGTCCCAGTACTTTCCAGGAGAAGTCCAAATTAATCAAAGCTTTTTAACAAGGGTTTTGGAAACAGAAAGCCTGAACTCTGTGCCCAACATTGATTGGACAGCAAGCATGTCCAGGTGGCAATCCTTGGTTACCCACTGCTTGATGGCCTTGAAATGATTGGGTTGACGTAGTTTGGGCTGTCTTTTTACCTTGGTGGATTCAGATATTTGCCTGGTGTTGCTGAACTTTTTGTTGATGTTGCCAATATATCTGGTCATGACACCAAATCAGGACGCAATATCCTGAACTGGCATTCCCCCTTTAAGCAGTTGAGGGGAGCTTCCTACTCACTATCTTTCAACCAATGCTGGCCCTTGGATGGTACCACAGCATCCTGGCTGGCAGGCTAAACACAGGGGATGGGGACCTTTGTGTAGAAGGTGGGATCACATTTGCTTGTGGTGGCACCGTCAATGGTTGAATCCACAATAGGTGCAGATGGCTCAACAGTGATGGCCAATGGCTCATAGGAGATATCAAAGATGCAGGGGCAGGAAGTAGTAACTCTTGGGTCCAGAGTGTGGGGCCAGGTGACAACTGGGTACACAGTGGAGGTGTAAGTAACCTGAGTGTTTCTGGCAATCCTGGTATAGGAGATTTTGGTGGCAGGCCTTGAGAGTGGCTTCTGTCTGGGATTCAGGCTACTGTTCCTGGCTTGAGTGCGGGAGGTGGTTGGCTGGTGCTGACGCCTTGGGAGGTCTGTGTGTCAGCATTACTCCCCTTGAGTTGGGTTCTGGGTCTATTCTTGGACCCTCTGAGACGCCCTTGTGGACAAGCTGCCCCACAGGCTGGTGCAGGAGCTGGTTGGGAATGTGATTGTTGGTCCATAAAAATAAAAATAAAAAATATTTTTTAGATTAAATATGTATTTATTTGTATTTATTTGTATTTATTGGTTTATTTGTGAGTAGTTATTTTCTCTAGATTTAGCCTTGAATAGTAACAGAATTTCTATATCCGTAATTTGAAGTGTATAATATTGTATCCTTTCCAGTTTTGGATGATTTTAAAGTTTAATCACTTTTTTGTCTAAACATGGTTATTGAGATTGAATTTTTCATTTGAATTTAGTTGTGGTGGAGCTTCTTGATTTGGGTTGGTGTTTCCTAGTGTGCTTACTGTACAATAAATTTGGATTCCATTTCCCACAATTAATATTTGAGTTTACTAGTGGCATTCAAAAGTGATTTTAAATTTGGTTCTTGGATTTGACAATCCCACAATTCCAAAAACATAGTAAACTTAATGAAACTGATTGATGGATTTGAGCACTTCAAATCTGATTCCAGTTATTTTATTTTGTTCATTGGAAATATGCAGTTTGACTTGAAATTTGCAAAGTGACTATGAGTTCCCGCATTTTCAAATATTCAAATAAATACACAAAAAACTCAATTTAATTAAAAAAAGGCCATCCTGCAAAAGTGATTCAAAATTTGGACCAAGGATTTGACAATCCCACATTTTTACGTTTAGGTTCTGAATTTACAGTAATACCCCCTCATATAGCCTCCAGTTTTAGACTGATTCCCTTCTGAGCTGTTTTTATTTCATAAGCTTAAACTGTCATGGATGGTTTCATCTTATCTGAAGCTGCCCACCCTTGGGAATTTAAACATCAAAGAGCCAGGACCAAGAAGGTGGCTTAAAACATTATGAGGACATTGACCAAGCAATTGGAAAGAAGTTAGTGGTGACCAAACGTGTGAATATTTTGATAAACTTAAAAAATCTGTTTAACGACTTAAGACCCAGAAGTCAGGTAAGTTGACGTTTTTTGACCCCAAAATCAAAATATGATATCATGATTTTTTTGGAGAGCCCAGATGACTCAGTTTCAAAAACCCCTCCTTGATGATGCAATTATTTCCTCCTAAACACTCATATGAGCTGGATTGGAGCTCAGAACTACACCAGTTGTTCAATAAGACCATAAGTATTTGAAAAATCTCAGTTGATAATTTTTGGCCAAAACTCCTCCATGAGAATAAGGAAATTTTTCTCACATATATGCCTGTACAGCTTCTTGTAAGTTGCAGTGTTGATTTTGCAGTGTCTGCGCTGCTTGACACAACCCCCAAGCCCAAAATTGAGGAAATGATTGATCCAGTTTGTAAAAATTTTGTTTGCAAAAACCAGCCTCCCTCCCATTTTTGCCTTGGTTTTCTTGGTTGTCTTTTCCCAATGCCTCTACTTGGAGTTTATAATTTACAAATTTTGCCGTTAAGGATTTTGTTGTTATTGAATGTTTTCAGCATTTGGATTTTCATTCCCTGTTTTATCAACACTTTGGGATTTCAGCTAGACTCCACCATTAAATAAACCATAATTTTCCTCTTCATCTATAATAAATTGAACCTTAAGACTTACTCCATCCAATCAGGGAAATCTTTTTACTTTCAGCCCCCTGATTTATTAAGATTTTCCCCTTGTTCTACCAATGAAAAGCATTGATAAAACAAGCTTCAACCTGCAGTCAATCAAATGCTTGGATCTGCCAATTCCCCAAACAGCTTCACCAAGCTACCCAGTGTTGTCTCTTGCTTGGCCTTGCTGTCATTACTTTCTAAAGAAATCCTTGGCTTGTGTTTTGACAGTTTTTTTGTTTTTCAGTTATGTTTCCCCGTGACAATTCACTTGTTTTCCCTTTTATAGAATATAAGGAACTTGTCCCCTTGTCTTTTGCTCAATGTTTCTCTGTGTTTTCCTGTTCTGCATTGTTTCTTAGAAAAACTTGAAAGCCACTTACCATCCTTTTTTTGCTCATTAAATGGCATGGCAAAATGTGTCACTTTCCATTTAACATTTCTCTGTCCTCTCCTGGCCTTTGTTTTAATGAAATACTCTTATTTTATCTATCCATTTATTTTATTTCTTTATATATATATTTTCTTCTGACCTTTATTTCTTTATTCTATTAAATATTTGGTATGCTATTTAATATCATTTGATCTCTTTTAATCTTCATATTTTTATATACTTTCTTATTTATTTCCCTTTACTCTTTTATTTTTAACTCTGTTAACCACTATAGTTGAACTTTACCTAGTCCTTTTTCTCCTTCTGTTTTCAACAGCTGTTCTATGTTTCCTTTTTCTGCTAGCCACTATAAATGTCCTTTATTTGGGCATTTTTCTATAGCCTCTTAAGATGTCTTTTATCCTGGCATTCTTCTTTCTATAACCACTGCAGATGTCTACCATCAGGGCATCTTTATAGCCGCTATATATGTCTTTTATTTGGACTTTTCTCCCTTTATCTAGCTATCATAGATGTTTCTTACTAAGGCTTCCAGAAGCTAGCATTAACTCTCTTCCTTCTACTTTCTCCTCCTCTTTGCTCTCCAAGTGATTAGTTTGGGAGATTTTAGAGTGATCAGCTCTACTCCCTGGACATTGCTCTGATCTCTTGGGTTCTCAAAACTGCTTCTCTAGACAGCTGCCCCTCAGTTAATTTCAGGCTCCCTATGCTTGAACAGTGATAGTAAGGCTCTTTCTTAACATTACCATAAAGACATGGGCAGAGAAACTCTTACACTCTAAGAGCAACCTAGCTGAATTCTTCCCCCAGCTTGTATCAGGGCTCCAGTGTTTCTACATCACTCTATCATCCCAGGGTGTATTGTTTATCTTCTTAAGATACCACTATAGGACTGCCCTACTGGCATCCTTAAGGCATAAAGAGCTAATGAAAGGTATCATGCTCCTTGCCTCTCTAGGCTCTTAAACTTTCTTTATTCAATCCATAAAGTGTCCTCACATGCAACTTTGCTGCCAATGTGAGGCGTCATAACTGAGTACCCCTTTTTTCTGTTGTGAACATATCGGTTACCGCTGTTCTTAATCCTTGCTCCCTCAAAAATTTTCATTGGTATTAGAATAGGATCAAAAGATGGTGCTGTCTCGATATAGTATATTTCTTTATAAGAGTTAAGGATGTAAAAAGTAACCCTGGACCATTAGGTGTGTGAAGGAAAGTCCTTTGACTTCTCGGTTGTGGGCTCTGTCATACTTCCTTTCCCATACCTATGAACGTTGAAGGACCTATGTCTGCAATCCCAAAGTCACCTATCTATAATGAGGCTCCCTAATGTCAGAATGTAGAGCTAAACTCTTGCAGAAAGTTCTATACCACAATCCCAGATTTCTGATGCAGGGGGTTTCCATTAATTCGATCGCGATGGTTTCAATTTCCATATATCTGTTAATAATTTGTTTGGGTGTAAAGGTTTCTTTTGGTCATTTGATCTGGTTGGGTTTGGTTTTCCTGGGTGTACCATCTAATCATCCTGGATCTTATGTTTTGATCTATAAGTTGGGTTGAAGAGGAACAGCTCACAGTCTTTAATGTAAGTAAATGGTTGGTTAGGCTTAAAGGACAAAAGAGCAGTGCTTGACAACAGCAGTGACGGTATAACCTTACTTATGTACAAGAAGAAAGGTAGAAGCAAAACAAAGTTATAGGTTTGAAAACTGTTGTATCGGATTTCATTCACGTCGATTAAAAAAGATGGTTTTATTTAGAGTTTATATATTGATTCGGCGAAAATGAAGAGTTCTTTGCCAAGAGCGTGATCTTATATCAAATCAAATCAAAATGGTGGATAAATTTTCTAGCGTAGCCACACTTTCAGCCAAAAATCTAGCTTCCCTTACTCTAAGGTTGAACATGCTTTAGAGGAATATGTCCCTTGAGTTACCATCCCCTTAAACTTAAAGCTTGAGTAGCATCCATGGAATTATCCGAAATCATATCAGCTGCAGATAATCTGAAAGAATTGCTTTGCCCAGACCAGGAAGTCGAGGATATCCGAGGGATAAGGAATAAGATTGCCGAGTCGCTGGAGAAGGAAGAAAACTCGCTACAGGCTTGCCTTGAAAATAACGAGGGTAGGTGGGTTGATCGGTTTGTTATCCGCGGCGGGTGAGCGAAAACTAATTGAAAATTCAGGTTGGGCCGCCAAGCAGTTGCAGTACCAGGCTGAGTGCAAGGAGATTGAAGCCAATATCCTGAAGATCCGGGAGGACAAAGTGTTTGATAAATTGACTGAGGAGGAGTATCGGCACAAAGAAACAATCAGCAAATATAATAGAATGAATCAGGATATGCTCCTCAAAATTGAGAGTCTAGAACAGGAAGTTAATCAACTCAGTTTTTCTATCTCCACCACTGAAGCCCCCCTGATGTCAATTCGTAAGATATTTTTTTAAAAAGGTAGGTCTAATCTTAATGCTATGCAAGGACTCGCCTTAAGCTTTATAGGGGGTTTGGCATTTCTGGGTTAATGGATGAATACGGTAGATTCAACAGGATACAAGTCTGTAAGTGGCATTTTTCATCCTAAAACCTTGTTGTTTTTAAGCTAACGTTTAACAAGGCCCTAAAGACTCAACTGAAGTGCATACCATCTTTCTTAACGATGATTCACATTCAAACCAGGGGTCAACTATATCTAATTCTCAAAGCTTGGCCCAGGTTAACCGACTATGGACATTGCTTGCTAAGACAAGGACTTGAAATTGCTTTTATCGCCATTCTGAAGTTAAAGTAAGAAATATTTTATTTAATGCGTCTTGTATTGACGTATGGTGTTTAGACCATCTGGGATGAAGTGAGATCCAACTTTTTCTTTAATATCTTAGTCAAAGTTGTTGGTGCTAGTTTGAAGTTGTGATATTCATCCAACATGGTTTAAAGATCAATACATTGTTCGTTTGTAAATCAAATCAGACAACTTAAATCAACACCAAATTCTTTAAAAGTCACAAAAATGATATTTTTAATTTACACGAAGCAAGGATTTAGATTTTAGGGAAACCAATGCTACGCCAGAAACGTTAAATTGGGGCTTGGTTTTTAAAGCTGTGATCACGGAGTTCTTAAAGCTAGAAATAAAAATTACAAGCCTTTTTTTCTAGCTTTAAGTATAAGTTCATTGATGGATGAACACAGTTTGTACCAAACCTATTACCCATACTGCTCTGACTATACAGTTGACTTTTTGGGGGGAGTTTCGGCTCACATGTATGCAATTTAAGCCTGCCTTTATATTTTGTCAACCCCTCATCCTTATGAGCTTAGCTTAAGAGCTCTGCTGAAAAGGGTATGATTTCTAGCGTGTGGTTTGTCATCCATTCTGTGAAAGGTTTTAATTATTACAGCCATGGTGATTGGAAACACATGTGAAGATATCAATCTACGCCACTCATCATCTCTGATACAATCGCTTGCCTCCCATTAGCGAAACACAAAGCCTAGCTATCATGTGCCAAACTTTAGATTGATACCTGGCGATGATTCTTAATTATCACCACCATGGATCCCCAATATCATGCAAACAAAAACTTCAAGATCAACTCCTACAATTGCACTATTCTCCAACAAGGTTCACCTCTGAATCTGCCAATTTGAATCTCAATTAGTAAGCTTCAATCCCACAACTCTAATTTTCTACTGATGCAGCAAGGTTGTTTCCATCTAACTGTTTTACCTTTTAATCACTTTGATTATCTAATTTTTTAAAAAATATGATGTACAGTAATTTTAAAGGCTATGGCACCAACCAAAAATACTTCAGATTTAAATGAAATGATTTCAGATTTAAGCGAAATCCAACTTTCAGGTAAAACTATACACTCTGTTAACAGGGTTTATTGGTGTTAATGGGCAAAATGAGTCAACACAACAACAAAGGGCTC
>QTSX02006114.1:0-22189 GCA_014839935.2 Entomophthora muscae | reverse complement strand
GAGATGGCGCTTTTTGAGATGCCATTTTCAAAATGGCGTGTCCTACCTGCCAGTTATGCCATATATAATTCAACTAATGATCAAATATAAAAAATGAATTAAATGTGTTTTTATTTAAATTTAAGGATATAAACTAAAAAATAATTCAGCCAAAATGGTTTATATTCATTAATAAAAAAGGAAGTCTAAATTTTTATTACATAGTTTATTTTTTAGATACTGTCACAACATCTACAATTGCTCCCTCTCAGGGAAGTAATTCCCCGAGTGATTCCCCGACTAATTGTTAATTTGGTGGCACTCTTATCATTTGCCCATCAATTATTGGGATCAAACCTTTTGAATCCTAAATGAAACACTACTTGGACAAGCCCCATGACTATCATGATGTACATGTACAGTATGTGGCTTCTTGTGATACAATATAATACTCTAACCTCATAACAATAAAATATAATTTTCTTCTTAATTTGCCCCTTTATTTTGTTTGTTATAATTTTCAGAAGTACATTCACAACACTTAGATAACTTTTTCTGATTTTTCACTCTGGAAACCTCCAATTTTCTTGGATTTTATGTGATCTGGCTTTGGTGTGAAATAGGAAAAAATAAATACAGTAGTTTTAAAATCTATGGCAACAGACAAAATAAACTCAGATTTACACAAAATGAATTCAGATTTAAGCAAAATTGAAATAAACCCAAATCTATTGTAAATCAATATAAATTCATTTATTTTTAATTTTGTTTAAATCTAGGTTCATTTTATTTAAATCTGGATTGTTTTTGCTTGACTCCATAGCTTTTAGAACTACTGTATGGATGTGATTTTCTCAAATGGCATGCTACACCTTTTGAGTGAAACTATTACTTTATGTTGTAAATGGTCACACTGATACTGTCTTGATTTTTCTTATTAATTGATTAAATTTTTGTGTAAGTCAAGCGTCCTTCTTTTACCCTTTTTCACCTCATATATTAGCTATTTCCTTAAAATGAGCAAGCCATGGTACCCTCTTATTCATTAGCCACCATGATCTTCTGCCACCTATTCTTATATTAAATGATCTTTCTATCCAACTATTATTTTTTAGTTACCCAGAAAATTATAAATTCCTTTTCTAATTAAAAAAAAACCAGTTCATCTTAATATAGTTTCTTGTAGATTCTGTTGTACTTTGGTGTGCCATTCTTAACCCCCTAAAGAAGAATAATTTATATGCTGCAATCCCAGGGCCTTATTATAGCCCTTATTCATCCCTGAAGCCTAATGATTGCTTATTATAAACCCACAATATTATTTTAAACTACTAGTTGTTTTCTTTAGCCTCACTTAATGTATCATACTATCAGGAATATTCCTGATACTAGTAGTCATGTAACCAACTTGAGTCCAATATGGCAAAAATAGGTAAATATTACACTATCTAGGTCACAGGAGGTTCAACAAACATATCAAACCAATAATATGTGAAGAATACACAAAATAAAAGCCCATCAGAACTTAAAATATGTGATAAAAATTTATCATCCAAGCAGACGTCCGCCACCACCAAGCTGTTGCCTGTCACCAACACGCAGACGCCCACTACCACCAAGCAGATGTCTGCTGCCACTAAGCAGATACACCTTGCCAACATGCAGAAGCCCGCTGTCACTGAAAGGTGCCCACCACACTTGCCAGCCCCACCCACAGACCAGGACCCATGAGCCAGTCTGCTGCTTGCCGGTCACCCGTAAGCCAGCCCATGCATGCCAGCAGGCTAGTCTCCCTCCACTTCATGAGGAAATTTCCAAATTAGAAAACCAGAAAAAGCAATTTTCCCAAAGCCAAACTTGGGAGGAATAGCTGCCCAAGTTGGGAGCCTACTAACAGGGGAATGTAACAACAGGCTCCTCAACAATGAACATCATGAACCAAATTCAGTACATTAATTTAGATGCATAAGGAATGCCCATCTTGCATCATGCCAATGCAAACTGAGATCCAGCCAAACCTCCTCAATTTCCAGCCACTTAATCTAATCCAATAAAGAGAATAACATATGCAACTCCAACTCTTGGTTCCCTAATGTCATGCCTTTCAATAATCATGCCTTGCAGGTCCACTAGTATAATTAAAGAAAAATCCCTCAATGATAGGTTGGGCTATTATTGAGTGAATATACTCCTCAATATTATCACTTTAATCAATACTCTACAGTAGTTTTAGAAGCTATGGTAGCAACCAAAAATACCATAGATTTAAACAAAATGATTTTATATTTAAGCAAATTCCAACTATCAGGTTAAAATATACACTCTGTTAACAGGGATTTTTGGCGTTGATGGAAAAATGGGTCAACACAGCAACAAATTGCTCACAAGTCAAGCAAGACTATTCAAAATACAATCTGAGTTACATTGGCTCACAAAAAAATGGTGTGAGTTGACTTTTGGTGTACATACTTTTACTATGTGATTTGGTGACAAAATACACCCAAGCGCGGCAAATCAAAACTCCATCCAAAAATGAAACACAATAGCAACTCACTATGTAAACAAAAGCACTCAAATTTTGTGTGCAATGGAATATAATCAAAAATGATACCAAGGTATCTAAAATAGGGCACACAATCTGAAATGTAAATTTTAAAAAAAATTGCATTGGGTGCTTAATTTGGCATAAAATCTAGGAAATGAGTGGAAAATATTTTAGGTGCTCTAAAATGGGCGCTGTAAAGCCAAAAACAACTAATTAAAAAATAAAAAATCTATAATTGGGATATTGGGTGGTGTCAAGTTTATACTTCTGGGAAGTATAATAAACAAAATAAATGGGAAGATTAAGAAGAGAATGATACTTTATTGAATATGAATATATAATATTATATAGTATCACAACAAGCCACATGTTGTCCATATACATCATGGAAATTATGGGGCTTATCTGAGTAATGTTCCTCATGAGTCACAAGGCTTAATCAAGTTGTGTTCCATTTAGGACCTGGATTGAGTGATCCTTGTCATAGATGGTTAAATGATAATGGTGCCATCAGTTTATTGACTAGGCGGTGAACCACTCAGTGAGTTGCTCAGTGATTTACTCGGGGCGTTAATTCACCAAGAGGGAGTTATTAAAGATGTTGCAACATTGGGGAAAACTCTAATTAAATATCCATATTCAGATAAAAGCAAAAATTAAAATTAGGGAGTAACTTAATTGAAATTTATTTAATATTTTATTGAATTCTCAAAATGGAAGGAACACAACAACAGAGTATCAATGCACCTGTTGTGTGCCGCGTTTGTGGTTGCCCTTGCGGGTCAAAGAACAGAGTTAGTGCAACCCAAGTGCCTACTCAGGAAGAAGACAGTAGAGGAAAGTTCAATAGTGATGCTGCACTGACACAGCCGCTTCAAGGAGCACAAGCTGCTAGGGTGCAGAGCATCAACCCTTGGGTCCCCAAGGTGACCTTAACAAAAAAACGGCTAGAAACAAGGAGGTAGAACTTACTTTGTATATGTTTGACACTGTGTACCACCAAGAGTCAGTCCCGTCAGCCATGTTGGAGAAAGTTAAGTCTGTACTTGACACAGGCTACAAGCCTTATGTCATTGATGGCAACCAAGAAGACGACAATGAGCCCAAATTCTATAAAACTACGGAGGGATAGCTGGTTCTAAAGAAGGTTGAAGCCTTCTACAACAAGGTACCCATGCCTTGCAAGCCTGTCACCAATCAGGATCCTGGCTTAGCTGAACCCTCAAAGCCTGCCCAGAAGCACATTCCTGACATCAAGCACATCATCCTGCTCAGGCTTATGCAGGAATCTGGCAACTACAAGGCAGCCACGGCTCTTGTTGGGGTGAATCCCAAGTACGCCTCCAAGACATTCAACACTTTCATTGATATTGGCTGAGTCCTTGCCACAGAGAAATCCTTGAACATGTCCACCATGCTCACCAAGGAGCACAAATGGGCAATCCGCCAGTGGATAACCTGAGATTGCCATCTTGAACTGGCAAATATACAGACAATGGTTAAATCTACTTTTGGGGTTGAGGCCTCGATTTCCTTTTACTACCATCTTGTAAAAGAGAATGCAATTTCTTGGAAAAAGCTTGGGGTATCCCCCTACAATAGAAACAGTCCTTCAAACATTGATGTCTGGAAAAAATACACAGAGGCGTACACTGCCCTCAAAGCCAAGGGGACTGTCAAATTTTACTATATCAAAGAATCAGCATTTGCCTCATCAATGTGCAACAGGTATGGGTATGTCCCCAAAGGCTCAAATGACAGGGTAGCTTGGCGTGCTGCAGTCTGCGCCACAGCTTATTCAATTGTGGCTCTCTTTGGTCCAAGGGGGATCAAGCTGTATCAAATGATACTAGGGTCCCATAATAGCCGGACCTTCCTATCATTCCTCCAATTGGTCCAGGAGCACCTGAGGCGCACAAGCCCAGGCTTCACCAACGTAATTGTGCTGGACAATGTTGGTCTCCACAAGGTGGAGGATATTCTTGAAGAATTTCCATCAATTGACATGAGCATTGCAGTGGGCCCCCAGCAATTGGCCACGGCAAATTTGTGCCTTCTATTTCTCCCTGCATATTCCTCATTCCTATACCATATTGAGGAGTTTTTTGAGTTGCTCAAGCAAGTTGTCAAGTGGGGGATGCCAACTGGGATCAAAGACCTCATTAATTTGCTGCAGACCGGGATCCACACCCTTCTGGCAGAGACTATGACCTGTTTTTATGGCCATGCTGACTCATTTCTCCCTGTGTGCCTTGCCAAAAAGTCAATCAATTAAAGTCTTAGTGTGTCCAACTTTTTTATATCCTCTAATTTAATATTTAAGAATTATAATTATTGTTTTATATTTAGAAGCTTCCAAGCCCGCAATCACATTTGACTGGATCATCAATAAAGGTTTATAATTTATTTATTTATGTTAAATTATTTCATTATGGTATCTGGGGCTATCCCAAACACTTGATACTGGATTGATGTATAGATTTATATCTCTCTTGTCAAATAAATATAAAATTGAAATTTAAAAAAGTTAAATGTAAAGTGTACACAGTAGAAGTAAATTTTATTAAATTAAATATATTTATGCTTTTATGAAGACCTTCTCTGGGATTTTTTTTGCAAAACTTGTTTGCTAAAAAAGAATTAGAAAACTTAATTATTTAAAAAGAAAAATTAAAAGTGTAGCTTAATTTGAAGAAATAGATTTTTATTGAGTGCACCTGTAGTGCGTTCTTTGGTATGTACCCGCCTGGCAATGAAGGTGGCGCACAACCTCCACCGCCACACTGTAGACGGTGGATACACCCTGATTAAAATACTCCTTCCCGCTGGTGAAAGGCAGTATGGTCAGGTGGGAGTTCAGGAGCAGCTTTTTTGGCGGGGCCACAAACCCATAAACACCAGCCAGGACCAGGGCGTCCTGGATAACATGGTCCACCAAGCCATATCCAGGGGGACCTTCTTCCCATCCAGGGAGAGCCTGGCCTCATTAATCCCAAGAAGGACCCCGTTTAGGTCCTCTACAGACGCGCCCATCCCAAAGTAGAATAGGAACCCCAGGTAAACAACCAGATGAAGCCTTTGCCTAGCAAAGGCTTCCATAAATTCTCACAGTTTATTGTAGACAGTACTAATCTTCTTCTCATGTTTTTTTTAGCCAAGGTCAGCTCCATGGCTGAAGGCCCCCTGTCTCATCAGCACTCCAGGCCAGCCCAAAGTTGGCAAGGAGGATTTTGGTCTTCTTTGCAGCTGTTGTGTCTGCAACAGCCAATTTACTCACCACAAGCCCAAAGTTCTCCAAAAGATAAGACAGGGTGTGCTCCACCGGGAATCAGAAGCAAGCAGTTGCATGGGCCTGTCTCATCTCTGGTACATTCTTGAAGGGGAGTGTTGCCAGGACGTCCCAAACAAGCTCAATGGAGTTTACACAGTAAACTCTACTGAGGTATACTGGGTCCAGGCAGACCAGCTGGGCATCCTTGTAGGCAGTAACTGCCTATTCAGATGCCCCCTTGGAATGTGTAAGCTCAGTCAATGCCTCCTGCAACATCATAAAGGACCTGTGGATGTGGTCCTCCAGCTCCCGCAAGACAGGGGGGACAGAAACAGCTGCCTTGCCACATGATTGGTGTAGTTGGTGTAGAACGTGGCGGGGACAAAGGGGACCAGGACTTGGCAGATTTTGCCATCTATGTTTTCTAAAATAAGGTAAGTATTTTGAAATTTTATTAACTTTATTTTTTTATGTTACCTTTGCTTGTTTCCTCTTTGCTGGCAGCTTTGGCAGGCTTTGGCATTTTTGGCGCAAGCAATTGCGCAGGCAATTCTGTGTCCTTGGTTCTTGTGTGCTTTGCAGGTTTGAGGTGGGCATACATCTCAGGGTCATCCGTCCAGACAGATGGCGCAGAGAGGGCAAAGGACTTGGATTGAAGGCCCTCAACCACCATCTTCTGGACATTTAGAAGGTGTTTGATTGTAGTTTCTGAGGTGTCTGGAATCTTGGCCATCAAGGCCTTTGCTGACATCTTATCAATTTTGTCCCCAGTAAGGACGGCGGCCTTCACTTTTGCCTTGACCTTGTGTTCAATGTTGCCGTGAATTTGGCCTTGGACGTCTTAGAGATTGACGTCTATAATGCTATCTTAGGAGAGTATGGTTTCAGGTCTATACACAAATTAATACATGTCTTAAAGACTCTGAAGTCTTTACCCTTAAATCTAAGGTAACAACTAAGTAGAGTGTAAAAGCAAGTAGATAATGTGTGTAAGTATAAAAGGGTAATATATTTAGAAAGAAGGGAAGTTTATATACTATACTGGCTGCACAATGGATGCAGGAGTGTTATTAACACCTGCATCATTGTCAGGAACATTACAGGATCTTCTGGTGTACACCAGGCTCTTGTATCCATGTTCTTTCCCTCTTGGGATGATCCAGGCAATCCAACAGAGAAGAGGGGATGTGCATTACCCCAGAGTGGCTGCAGCTTGCAGCTGCCTATTACGGAAGCTGCTTTCAGTTCCCAAACTCAATCAAACTGGATGTAACAGGTCGTCCAAATCATTTTAACATCCAAGATACAATTAGAATTGCAAATCTGTCAGATCTGACGGATTTGGGTGCAAATCAATTACCCTTGACTACCAGGATTAATTCCACTGATGGCCTTGACCATTCTAATATGCACCTAATTTACAACAAATGTCTTTGATTTTGGTAATTGCCAAGTCAAGATCCTTCAAAAGCTTCTCCAACTCTCATTGATTTTTTATGAACCTTTCCATATGTTTTTATAGCTTTCATCCCAATAAAATCTGGATTATTCTGATACTATTGCCTCTTTGTTTATTCCTGTTTATTTCACATTACTCCAATATCCCATTTTTACCTGTTGTGTATATGTTTTACGCACATCTCAATATGTGTTGTTTGCTTTGTGTTGGCATTGTTTCCTTGATTACCATCTTATTTTTGGCGCTTGACATAACCCTTGTGAAAATATTAAAAACAATTTGGTGATCAGCTAAATTTGAATTATAAAATTATAGGTTAATTGATTTTATATAAAGTTGTTACTGATCTGAATTCAAAACCTTAATGATAAACTTTAAGCCAATCAGGAGCCAAGTGATAAAGTGATTGTTGTGACATAAAGGATCATTCAATAATTCTTTGGTGCATATGTGCTGATTAATATGATTGGCTGGATGTTTTGCCATTGTACACAATTGCCGCTGTGGCAAGTTGTTGATGGATTAGTGCTAACCCAGCAGCTGATTGGGCACTAGTCCACCAACAACTTGCCACAGCAGCAATGGCATACAATAGCAAAAGATCCAGCCAATCATATTAATTAGCGCACATGCATCAAAGAATTATTGAATGACCCTTTATGTCACAACAATCACTTTATCACTTGGCTCCTGATTGGCTTAAAGTTTATCATTAAGGTTTTGAATTTGGATCAGTAACAACTTTATCTAAACACAATTAACACTATAATTTTCTAATTCAAATTTAGCTGATCACCAAATTGTTGTTAATATTTTAACAAGGGGCTATGTTTAAGTGCTAAAAATAACTTTTATGGATCTAGATACACAACATAGTAAATATATGATTTTATAATAAATAAGCTGAACATAAAGAATAAAACCAACTATAAACAAAGAGAAAATGAACAATTTAAATTCAAAAAAGATAATATAAATAGAAAATGTTTGGTGACAGGGGTTTATTGGGGCGGGGGAGAGTGATGCCTAGGAGGCAGAATAACGCAGGAAGGAAAACGTAGAGGTGGTGCTGGCCTGGGTGGTCTGGGATTGGGTGGATTGGGCTTGTGGGTTAGAGGTGTTTGTTGTGTTTGGCTCCAGGGGACAACATCCTGGAGGACACGGCAGGAAATCTTTATTACAAAAGATTTTAGGTTCAAAGCTAGCCTTGGGTTAGCCTTCAGGGCAAAATTAAGGGCATGTACCTTAATTTCCTGGAAAACAATATGTAAAAGTCCTTTTGGCAGAAAGGACAGGAAAAGCTTGAAGATTATAAAAGCCAACGCAAATGTGGATAAAATTATCTTTATTAGGAGTAATGATTCTAATTTAAATAGTTGACAAGAAGCGGGGATCACTCAATAGGAAGACAGAGTGGCTGAGGGGATCACGCTGGGATGAGGTCATACCAGGATCAACCACAGACAGGTATGATAATCTGGAATGGGTGGATATTGAACCAGATCCATTTGCGGAAGGCAAGGAATTTCTAACTCAAAAGCAAAACCAGTCAAATCTTTGCAACTTTCAATATTCAAAGGGAAACTCAAAATAGCATTAATAGCGCAATTTACAACACCTCCCCCCTCAAGATTGGACGGAGGGAGTTGATACTTGTGAAGGAATTTGGAGTGGATGCGGGCAAAGGGACGGCCAGAAAATAGTAGCTTCACAGTGTACTCAAAGCCCTTCTTGAAGGTAATCTCACAGGGCCCAATCCAGAGGGAATCCAGCTTGTGGGCTCTACCACCTGTACAATTCTGATAGTAGAGAACTAGATTGCCTACTTGGTATTTGGGGAGGGGGCTCTAGCAGCATTGGACGGAGAGAGCTCCAAAGCCTTAACCTATTAAGCAGTGGAGTAGGTGGTTGCTTGGATGTCAATGATACAGTTGGTTAGATCTTTTACATGGGTCTCAGGATTTGCAGATGTATCATACTTGATCAGAGGGGGTCCCAAGATTGAGGGGGTAGTGGCCTCACGTCCATAAAGCATGGCAAAAGGGGATTGACCAGTCACCCGGTGTCTACTAAGGCGGTAGGCAAAGAGGGCGGCAGGGAGGAACATGTCCCAATTGGCAGCGTCAGAGAGCGTGAGTTTTCTCATGATAGATACTAGGTTGGAGTTTACTTGTTTGACAGTTCCATTGGTGGAGGGATTATATGGCGCAGAGAACAACTGGTGAGTCCCCATAGCTTCAACAATAGAGGTGATGAGGCAAGCATTAAAATTTGTACCATTGTCTGAGAGCAGGACTTGAGGGCATTCATGTTGATAGAAGATGTCTTGCAGCAAGAAAGTAGCCGTGGTCCTAGCTGTGATATCTTTTGTTGCTCTGGCTTCAACCCATTTCCTAAAGTGGTCTATAGCAACCAAAATAAACCAACATCCCAACCTAGACCGGGGGAAGGGCCCAAGAGCGTCAATACTCATCATATGGAAGGCATGTTTTGGAGGGATCAATTGGAACTGGTGTTGGGAGGAACAAGGACGTTGGAGTTGATAAGAATGGCAGGAGGTAAGGACATCAGGGATCAAGAGGCGCATGTTTTCCCAGCAGAAGTTTTTGCACAACCAGTCATGAGTCTTGGCTAAACCTCCATGGCCAGTATCAATGTGAGCTTGGAGAATGATGGCTATCCTCATACTAGGGCAAACGTAAGGTAGGTAGGCATTGTTAACCTTCTTGAAGAGTTGTCTATCACAAATTATGGTGTCCTTGGATAGGATCTGTAGAGCCAGGCAGATATCTTTGGGCTCAGTGGTCCAAGAGTCAGGATATCCTATTAGCTTGTATAGTCAATCAGCATCAGCGGGATGGATGGCCAGGATGGGCATCCTTGACAGGCCATCAGCATTCTGATGTTGGGCCCCAGGACAGTGTACTACTGTGAAATCATACCCTTGCAGACGTAGAGCCCAACACGCTAGACAACCTTTAGGTTCTTTTAGTTGTTGTAACCACTTGAGAGAGGAGTGATTGGTGACTACTGCAAAGTGGGTTCCATAGATTTAATGCCAAAACTTTTTCACAGCATGAAGTACTGCCAAACATTCTTTCTTGGTGACACTGTAGTTTTTTTGTGCTTATTAAGGACTCTTGATGAGTAGGCCACAGGTTAATCTACTCCTTCATTGTCAAGTTGGTCAAGGATAGCACCTACAGCTACTCCACTAGCGTTGGTATACAAGATGAACTCTTTATCATAATCAGGATAGACTAAGATAGGAGCCTCCTTGAGCTTGGCCTTCAGCGCTTCAAATGCTTGTTGTTGGCTGTCAGTCCACTCAAAGGGGACAACAAAGCAATTGAACAAGGGGTTCACTCAGCTCAGCAAAGTCAGGGATAAATTTTTGGTAGTAGCCCATCATACCAAGGAATACTTGTACCTCTAAAAGATTTGTGGGAGATAGCATCTTTTCAATAGCTTCTACCTTGTTATTCATGGGGCGTATAACAGTCTGAGTGACTTCATGTCCTAGAAACTCAAGATGTTCCTTGAAGTAGGAGCATTTGGAGGGTTTGAGTTTCAGACCAGCCTCACAGATCTTGATGAAGACAGCCTTGAGATGCTCCAAGTGGTCAGTAAAGGTAGTGCTGAATACAGTGATATCATCAAGATAAACAAGGACACAAGAGAGTTTTAGGTCTCATAAGATGGAGTCCATAGCTCGCTGAAATGTGGCAGGGGCATTGCATAATCCCTGGGGCATATAAGTGGGTTCAAAGAGGCCCTCTGATGTGATGAGTGCAGTCTTTTGTCAATATTCAGGTGATAAGTCAACCTGCTAGTACCCCAAAACCAGATCCATGGAAGAGAAAACTTGGAACCACCCAGCTGTCTGAGAGCATTGTCAATTCTGGGCAAGGGGTATGAATCTTTCTTAATGAGAGAGTTCAGGCGGCAATAGTCCATTACAATGCGGTGTCCTCCATCTTTCTTCTTGAGGATCAGTAACGGGAAAGCCCAAGGGCTTTGGGAAGGAGCCAGTAACCCAGCGTCCAGAAGTTGCTTGAGTTCTTTAGACACCTGAGCATCTTCCACCCTACTACAGCGGTATGGTTTAGCACAAAAAGGAGGTACATCCCCAGTATCAATCTGATGGATGACTCCTTTATCAAGGCCATAGTCCGTAGGTCCAGAGGCAAAGATGTCACTGAACTGATTGAGCAGGTCCAACATGTCCTTTTGTTGAACAGGAGACAGTTGGGGGAAATCAGCAGCAGTGAAAAAGGAGAGAGCTTGTGGATCATCTTCAGGTAGGTTGAAATCACTGAAAGTTCCAAAGGGGTAGAGGGAAGATACTTGTTCTACTCCAAGTACACAACCATGACCCACAACCTGGCCTCTGGTTACTTGCATGGGCAGGGCCGTCAGGTTAGCAAGCAGTAATTGTACAGGCTCTTTGTGGGTTTGGTCTAAAATCCCTGAACATAGGCAAGGCTTGGTACGACTCAAGGATTCAGGTGAGTAAAGCTCCAAGAAGGACTTTTCAGGCAGCTCCTAGGAAATCTGGGAGTCAATCACCACTTGAGAGCCTGGGAGGATGGTGATAGCAGCTGGCGCTAGCAGAGGTACCCCTTCTTCTGCAGGGCAGGAAGGAGGAGGGGTATTCATGTTGGAGAGTGAGTCCTATACTTGAGGGAGAAGATACCCATAGGGTACTCAAGCACGCTAGTTTTAAGACTTTTTCCTGGAAGGCGCGGAGGTTCCTCAAAAATCAAAGGAACTTCATATCCCAAGAGCAAAAGGTATCTATCTTGTAAGTTTTCAATTCCGTTATATTCTCAGAGGAAATGAGTACCAACCAAGAGGTTATAGCTTTTGTTCTCTAGGACCACAGCGGGTGAAGCAATAAGGAGTTTCCCAAACCTCATTGATAGAGCAGAGTAGGCAAATGGCTCAAGTTTGGGCCATGCCTGCTGTGCCATACAACTGCGTGTAGTTGAGGTCAGGGGTCAACTTAATTTTCTTCATTAACTTGGAAGATACCATGTTGACAGGGGAACCCATGTCCAATATGGCCTTGATTTTGACCTTTTGGATTGATACCTCCACGAGGGTTGTATCTTTCCCAAAGAGAGGCAAGACTGCCAACACATCTTGCGCAGCCTCTAGCTCCTTTTCCCATTTGGCCAGCATACACCGTAACACAGGGATTTCCTTATACACAGTCTTTAGTGGAAGAGATACAGTTACATTGTGGAAAAGAGCTTTGGCTAACTTGGCTGCTTCTTCAGAGGAGTCAACCAAGACAGGAGGTTGATGGGCTTGAGCTAGGTAAGGGCAAGCCACCATGAACTTAGCTTCACTGGGAGGTACCCGGGAAGTGGTGGTAGTCTTCCCAGAGCAAAGCTTGTAGGGTCCGGGGATAGTTTCTGGAACAGCCAGGACGGATTAGCCATAACTATCAGAGTCTTCACTATCAGAATCATCAGGCTCTGAATCACTGGAGAGGTTGTGAAACAGATGAAGGATAGTTGGGCCAGAGGAAGAGGGAGCTTCCTCATCAGACAGAGGATCAGGGGGAGACAGGGGAGATTGGTCAGCAGAGAGTGTCTCTGTTTCTAAGCTGACCTCTCTTTTACCGCCTGCTCCTTGGGATTGCAACCTTCCACTCAAGGATTAGTGCAAGTGCGCAAGTGGTGTCTAATCTGGCCACATTTATGACAGCCCTGTCTCTTAGCCTGTCCACTAGTACCTAGAGTCATAATGTGTGGCATACAAGAGGTGGTCCCAGCATTATTGGCCTTGTTCTTACGTACCACTGTACCTCCATGTGTCAAATGCATGTCTTGTAAGAGCGTCTTAATACTCTTCATGGAAGTGAGTGAAGCCTTGTGTGCCTTAAAGTGTAGACAGAAGCTGGTTCACCTTCAAAGCATTTGAACAAGCTGTGTAGGCTTCCCGGGGAGTTAACTGTTGACTAGTGATTAAATGCTGGCCTTCAATGTAGAAACAATCTGCAAACTCAGCCAGGGTCTCCTTGGGTTTAAAAGCAATATTCATAAATGCATCTTTCTTGACTTCTAAACTGAGGCCTCCTCCAAACTCTTCAATAAGGAGGCGCTTCATACCCTCCCAGGTGACAATAGAAGGGAGCTCGGGGACCACAACTTCCTGGCAAGTGTGATGGAGGCAGTTAAGGATGTGTTCCTTCTTGAGTTTGTCAGTAGCCCTACTCATTGCAGTTTTGTAAATGGTCAGAAAAGCAGCAATGGTCAAGGTCTTGGTATCAAATATCTGCTTGAAGGTTGGCTTATAGTTCAGGTCAATGGACGAGGACAAGGACAAGGATTGGCTGTTTTCACCAGGATTGAGGACGTTAATGTGAGGGTTGCCCTCAAACTCGGATTCAGCAGTAGGTTGTCTATCCCAGAGAAGTTGAAGGCTTTCCTCTAAAGTGTCCAAGGTAGAGCTATTCTGCCCACTGATGTCTTGAGCAGTCATGGCAACAGTCCCAAATTCATCAATCTTGATTTGTTGTACTGCCAAGGTGCCAGCAATCCCATTAACACGAGTAGCCAGGGAGGTGGCCTGAGTGACCAAGGGGGTGACTTGTCCATTTAGAGTCTCTGTAAAGCAGGAGATGTTTTGGACCTCTCTTTCCAACGTGTCTTGCCTATCAGCTACATCATTTGTCACTTTGGCAAGTTGATCTAGAGCATGCGCACAGTAGACCTGGGGTTGACCTTCTAAGCCAGGGCAACAACCATGATTGCATGAGCAGGAGTATTAATGACTTCACTTTCTTCTTCATCTTCAGATTCAGATGATGAACCTTCTGAATTAGAGAGGTGCTGTCTTAAGTACTTGATTTCACTTTGTAGGGTAGCCACCTGATCAGTGAGGGAGGCTGTTGAGCAACTTGTGTTATTGCTGGTATGTTCAAAGCTACAGATAGATGTTAGCCTTGCCAACGTACTCTACCTAATCCTATGCAAGAGCACTACAGACTACAATAGAATAGAACTCAGAAGATAATTACGTTTATTGATACTGGAGTACAATCTAGCCAGCAGCTGCAATCTATCCAGGTGTAACTATGAACTTGTTTTTGTCCTTTCAGGTGTCTATATCAATATATACTGCAACAACCCTTGTTCTTGTCCTTTCAGACAGTTCCCAGTGGCTATCTTTGCAATAGGTTTATCTTTGCTGGCTACGCTCATCCTGATTGGCTGTCCTTGGCACGTGATATGCTACTGGCCTTAGCAGGCGTCCATGGCACCTCAGCTACAGCCTACGCTCTTCTTGAGCTAGCCTACTGTCATTTATCAATTGGCTGTATCTTACACGCCTATTATTGCACTGGGAAACTACGCCGTATTTAGTTGGTGCTTAGAAATTGTCCCTGTTCAACCCTCCTACATTGGAAGGTAGAATTCTGGTATTCCATTTGTAGGGCTTAATCAGTGATCCTTTTCTGGTTGGCAAACCTTCTGCTTATTAATGCAACGAGTTGAATTGAGGATTATACGCTGTATAATAGCAGACTCAATCCATTAGTGACTCAGAGGATTATCCGCCGTGTAATACTGACCCAAACCAATAAGGAACCCAATTATACACCGTGTAATACTGATCCAAACTTGGTATTTCTTAGCCACTTGTATATCACTTGTTTGATATGAACATATAAGCTCATCAGGCTGTGTTGAGCTGAGTTGATACAACGTCTGGTAGAGTAGAATAGGTGATATACACTTGATGATTTTGTGATTACATGCCGTGTAATCAATGATATTCACTATATTGGCTAACGTTTAGGCGGCGTATAATAAGCACATCAATTATAATATAGTTAGCAATATATGGCGTATAATCACATCACATTGGGACAATCAGTGATAATACAGAAATATTTGTTACATCTATTATAATAAACTAGCAATTACACGGCGTATACTAACTGCACTTAATTAAGTGATAATCAAATGATAATACAGCGTATAATTGTTACATCTATTATAATAAACTAGCAATTATACAGCGTATAACTGTTATATCTATTAATATAATGATGGCCAGTGATAATACGGCATGTAACTGATTAAGATCTGCGTGCAATGATTAACCTGATCATTTGTGGTCAATCAGCCTAATCTCACAGAGGCAATGTGAGGGTCAGGCATAGGTTTAACTGGAGGGGGAGACTGCACAAATGCTTGGCGTCTAGTGGTAGCCTTCTACTTGGCAATGGCCTCCCACACTTTTGTTTCAAAATCATAAGGGGTACTGACAGGAGGAGCGGGAGGAGTCACCTCAATGGAGGCCACCCAATCATCCACATAAGTTTGCACTTGGTATAGAGTGTCGCCTAGTGCAGCCTTATCTAGACCATATTGATGCTGCAGGTGACAGCCCCAAGTATCAACATGATCTCCTATCAATTTGAGTTGCAAGTTGACATGCTCCCTGAATTGATTGAGTTCACTAACCAGATTCTCAAAATCCTGCCAATGGTTAAGCAGAAAAGCCTTGATTTGCTCACGCCAGGCTGCCTGATGTTCATCCAATTTGCATAGTTGATCCTTTATGTATCCAGGGAGCAATGAACAAAGGGAATTCAGGGAGGTGGTTAGATACTTCTGTGACGCCAACAAGTTGCACTGGTTGTCATAAATACAAGCAAAGATATTATGTGACCATTCTTAGTAGGCCATATTTTGAGCGTGGTTATTTGAGACGGCGGAGGCTACCACATCTAGCAGTTGATTCTGGGATCCCAAGGCAAGTTGGTGGTGAACCAGGGCAGTTTAGATGAACTGGTTAACCAACACGCCAATATTATCCCTGGATTCCATCAACGCATGGGGACCAAAGTCTAAAAGGAAGGAGTACAGGTCTTTGGAGGCGTACCCGGGATGGAGGCCAGGGATAGAGTGCATGGCTACCGTACCAGAGTGAAGAAGGGAGCAGGCAGCAGCACGGGCTTGCTCATAGTTGAGAGAGAAAGCACAAAGGGGGGCCACGAGGGCCTGGGAGACAGAACCAATATCATAGGATTTGCAGGAGCATTGGTAATGTCTTCTTCTAGAGGGGAACTAGAAACTTTAGGTTGATCTGGTACTTTGGAAACAAAGGGAGAGGGACCAAAGAATGCGCGTGGGAACGGGGTAACTGAGGAGCTTGCAGCCCCTTTAGTGAGCACCATTTTTTTGTGTTTGGCTCCAGGGGACAACATCCTGGAGGACACGGCAGGAAATATTTATTACAAAAGACTTGAGGTTTGAAGCTAGCCTTGGGTTAGCCTTCAGGGCAAAATTAAGGGCATGTACCTTAATTTCCTGGAAAACAATATGTAAAAGTCCTTTTGGCAGAAAGGACAGGAAAAGCTTGAAGATTATAAAAGCCAACACAAATGTGGATAAAATTGTCTTTATTAGGAGTAATGATTCTACTTTAAATAGTTGACAAGAAGTGGGGCTCACTCAATAGGAAGACAGAGTGGCTGAGGGGATCACGCTGGGATGAGGTCATACCAGTATCAACCACAGACAGGTACAATAATCTGGAATGGGTGGATATTGAACCAGACCCATTTGCAGAGGTCAAGGAATTTCTGAACTCAAAGGCAAAACCAGTCAAATCTTCACAACTATCAATATTCAAAGGGCAAATTGAAATAGCATTAATAGTGCAATTTACGACAGTGTTGGTGGCGGGGGTGGAGGCAGGAGGATTGAACATGATGGCCACCATATACTGCTCATTGTACTCCTTATCAGTTGTTGGCTGGATTGGCTGATAGGCAGCTGTGGTGCAGGGTGGGAGGTGCTTGTCTTTCCGTGATTGATTTCCCATATTCACATGGAAGACAATTTGAGCAAACAAGTCTGCCATAATCTGGCAGCCAAAGAGAGACTTGTAGTTGAGGACCTCAAGATAAATATCATTAAAAGCCTGAGGGCGGCGCTCCCAGACTTTGTCTCCAATGTTGAAGAACACAACATCAGCCAGATGGATGTCAGTGTGGCCTGTGGGGTACATTGAGGCCTGGTGCCCACGTTCCTGGATGGCCTCAAGGACAATGGAGCTACCCACCATATGGTGGCTCAAGAAAACCTGATGAGTGGAATTTGAGCTATACCAGGAGTCAATTAATTTGCCAAGGATGAGGCCATAATTGTAGCCATTGTAGAAATCTGGGTTTGTCTGATAGTAGACAAAACCTTTGGCCAAAACAACCAGAAATGCACCACTTAAAGTCCCCTTCTTGACCTTCTTCCTCCCTTTTTGGGTGACAGCTATTCCTTGCTTGCAAAAATTGTTGAAAGCTATTGATAGCATATAGTACAAGATGAACATGACGTCATCTGATAAACTTGTCAGGCATCAGACCAGGGTGGATTTAATGGCCTGATCATATGCAAATCCTCAGCACCATCCCATTGATTGCCGGCAACATTGGTCAACACCCTGATTGAAGCCATCTTTCCGTGCATCCAGAGCTACACCATGTGCTCAGACATCTAATTGCCATGGTGCGCAAGTTGCTTTCAGACCTGGGTCAGGAGAAGCTTGGGGTCCCACTGAAGAAGATTGAGCATGATCAGGTATGCCTCGTTGATTTGGGACTCAGGGGCCTTCTTGGGATTCTTGGATGTCTTAACCAGGTTCCCCTTGTTCATCAGGCTGTTGAACTCCTGCATTATAGTGGCTTGGGTAAATTGCAATTGATTTGCAATCTGTTCCCAGGACAGACCCTGCAGGTTCAGTGCCACAATTTCCTGAAGAATTTGGGCGGTGATGACTTGTCGCTTGGGGTGCTGGGCTGGGGGAGCTGAAGCCTTATTAGCTGACGGGGGCAGGTTGGCTGATGGAGGGAAGTTTTTCCAAATCAAGGTTGCCATCCTGATTGGTTGATTGGTGGGCAGCTTGTGCGGGGGTGGGTACAGGAGCAGGGGCAGGGGCAGAGCTAGACACAAAGTGACTATTGAACAGGTCAAAGCCATAGGGATCAGGGATCAGGGGTTAGGCACAGGTCAGATTCCTTATTACCTGCATCAAAGGCTTGGGTGTAAACAGGTGCCTCCACATTCTGAGCCTCATCTCTATTGAAGCTGGCTTGGCTGCTGCTGGCTTGGTCACTGGCGCCGTCAAAAATATTGCTGTTAAAATCCATATTAAAACAAAACCTAGGATAAAATCACTAAAAGTAGAAGTTTATGATTTTATGATTTATTTTTATTATAATCTTGAGTCCAAATTTGAAAAGTTTTCAAAACCATTTTACACAAATCAGAAGCCATGAAAATGAATAAAATTCCTCTGTTCCTAAATTGGATAGCTGTTGATTGGCTGTAAAACTGTTACTTTTCTATTTTAGGCTGCTCATACTACACATATTGTGTGGCTTCATTTTGTTTTTTGCTTGTTGAATATTGCTTCTATATTGCTCAAGTTTTGTTTCATTTTAGTTCTTCTGTTGGTGCCTAATATGAATCCTGAATCTTGTGCAACTTGGATTTTGTTTACATCTGAAATCAGTTTGTTTAAATCTGAGGTATTTTTGGTTGTTGTCATAGCTTTTAAAACTACTGTGCCTAGGCTAAGCAAGTAATATTACTAGATCCCTTACCCCTCTCCCAAGTCAGAAGATGAATTATATCATCTTCACAGCTGTCTTGACAGCTTATCTTGGGATAAGGGGCAACCAGTCAACCTATGCTAAGTTTGGACCTGAACCACAGGGACCCAAAGGGATATCATACCATGAGCCAAAAAAACTCAAATCAATAGGTTTGAACCAGTGGACACCTCTGGATCATCTTGCCCAGCCCCCAACTTGGCTAATTATATGATCCACTTGGTTACATTACTGTACCTTGCTGGCAGCCTTGGACAATGTAATGCCCTTGCCAAAGTCTTCCGTTGGGCAATAAACCTCTATCCAACTGTCTACGCCTTGAACAACTTCCAGCTGCCTAACCTGCTCTCTTATGTTACTAAAGTTTTAACCTCAATACTTGGTTATTACACATACATCACTTTTATGATTTTATTTATTATATTTGCATTTTTATTATCATTCCCTCTAAAAGCTGGCTATGATTAGCTGTATTTTAGATGATTGCTTTTGTTTTTTTAGAGTGCTTGATTGGATTAAGCAATAGGTATACTAGTTTATAAATTATCCTTTAAGGGACCAGCAGCAGATACTGGCTGGTGCCAAATACTTGGCGGTATTTAAAAGGGGTTGCCTTGTTAAAAACATGGACACATTTAGCTTAATTTCCTAGGTATCAGGGTCTAAGTGTTGGATGTAGTTTTATCTGTGCTAATATTGCATCCCTACGCAACAATGCTTATTGTTCTGCATGCCGATTATGACTATAGTGAAACTATTATCAATTACAAAGACTATTTTAAATCAAAAGGAATATAATAGCTGAGTGATATGCCCTTTCCTGGATCTTAATTTTGTTACAATATGTAGTCTCAATTTAAATAAATTCAAATAACCATTTTTTAAAACAGGGAACGGCAGTAGTTGATGTTGGCTTAATTTCTCAATTAGATTTTTGGGAATTAAGTTTGCTTATTCTAAATGATAATTAAACATTCTATGCCACAAAAAGATCACAGTTAAGTTTTTGGTTTATCAAGTTGATTTATTTGATACATCCGCTTAGCTGATCCTTGTTTGACTTTATTTTTATCATATCTGGCTATAATTTTGTTCAGAAACTCTCGTAATGGTAATAATTTGTAAACTGAAGCTTTTCACTTTTGTTTTAGGCTAAGTATACGTTGCTCATCTCTGTAGCTTTGGTAACTACTGTATTTGTAACTTAGTTGTTATCGTATATTGTGTCTCGGGGGTGGCTTGAGGATTAAAATTCGGCTATTTAAACCTTATTAAAAAATCAAAGGTTTGAACAAAATGGTTTGATATTTTTAGCAATAGTATGGCGTTGTGGTCTTTGAAACGACCCACCCTAAGACACAATTACTACTTCAAAATTTAAAAGTAGTAAATGGTATCTAGAAGGGGACGATCTACTTCTGAGAGAACTTGGATTGCTATTTCATCACATGTTCCCTTCAGCCAAGGCCAACCTAGCCCAAAAACCCCACTCATTTTTCAATAAACTGTTTTAGTTTAGGTTTAATAAAGTGGATTCACTTGGGGTCATATCAGGGCATAGGGAAAAGAAGGTGAATATTATTTTACCCAATCATTAATTCCGACTGCCCAGTATCCATTGGATGGGGAGAATGCTCTAAAAGCAATATAAATACCTATTTGGTTTTTACGGCATGGGAGGACCAATGGTTAGTTGGTTTTTGGAGGAATTGTTTGAGCATAACTTTAGCTCAAATAGATCTATAATATTTACTTCCATCTAATTTCAAGACATACATTGTGATTTTCAGGACCACTGTAACGCTTTTGACAGAGAAGCGTCAAGATCTTGATTGGTTGCACCAATTGCAACCAATAAGAGATAAGGCGGGAATAAGAGGAAAGATTTATGAAAAAACATTTATTAAAGTAATCTTTCTGGAGCTTATATAGCTGCTCAAATGTATGCTTGGCAATCGAGGTGAAGTTCCTTGCATTTGCATAACTGTAAGGTTTAAGTCACAGTATAAATTTGCATTGAATTGGAACTAAATCCATCATTTCTATGAATAGAACATGCTGTGGATTACTTCTGGGGATTGCATTGTTTAACGGTCAACTTCTATTAACTGAAGTTAACTTCATTAACTTCGTCACAGCACCACTTAAGCAGCGGATCAACCCTTTGTCTTTCGGGAATGGGACATTCTAATTTTATTATATCAGTTCACAATGTGGATCTTAGCCTGGGCTTAATACGAGATGGAAGTATCCATTGGCTACAGTTGGCCAAGGGCGGGGAAACTTGAGCGGAGAAAATAGATAGATGCAGTGAATTTTGGAGAATTGGTGTGAAGATGAAAGCAGCAAAATAGATTGGGAATCTGGTAGTGGACTGATCATTAGAATGATTAGGTGATGCTTGAGTATATATGCATAGTGAAGTGTAAGTAAGTTTATCATGTTTTTTGTACCTTTACTTGCAACCATCTTCCTTGCTATGGTCCCTGATAAGAGCGAATTGTACAAGGGATCTTGTATCATCGACGCAACGAATGATCTTTTTGATGAGAACCATATGTTAAGACTTGTAAACGCAGAGCGAAAAAAAGTACACGTTCAACCGCTTACATTCAACTCAAAGCTTAAAGCAGCAGCTCAGTGCCATTCCGCATACCAAGCCAGGAACAAGCATATGTCGCACGATGGATTTAAACGATCCAGCGTCGGACTCCGGGTCAAGAAAAAGGGATACTTCTTCCGCAGTTGTGCCGAGAATGTCGCCTTTAACCAGCGGAGCGTGGAAGAAGTTGTAGAGGCTTGGATGAATTCACCCGACCACAGAAGAAATATCCTCAGCCCAAAATACAAAGAGTTTGGCGCTGGTATGGTCAACTACTACTGGACGCAAAACTTTGGCAAACATCGATAGCTACACAATCATCTATAGCAGGATAAACACTATTTAAAACATGCTTCAATAAATGTAACTTATAAGACTTCACTACAGTAGTATATTAAATCTGTGAGGTTAAAAAAGCCATCCCAAAATTTATTACCTCAGCCAAATACAAATTTTAGATGGTACCAAATATATTGTTAATTAATATAAATACAACACTGTGAAGCCACAGATGGTTGACTATTGTTGCAACATCTTTGATTACTCCCTCTCAGGGAATTAACACCCCGAGTAAATTGCCAAACAAGTCACTGAATGGCTCACTGACTAACCAGTAAATTGGTGGCACTATTATTGTCAAAACAGCCGGCTCAACCCGCCAGCAAGGTTCCGAGCAAGCGGGGTTGTGACCTGCAATC
>QTSX02006113.1:0-22345 GCA_014839935.2 Entomophthora muscae | reverse complement strand
AATGGTTATGCTCTATGTGAGGATTGAATTGACAACAAAAAGAGAGCTTGGTCAATTTAAAGTGATACAGTTTAAATGATAAATATAAATATTAGTTTAACTACAGGATGATTGGCTTGGACATTTCAAAATTCATATCATTCAAGTGAAATAATAGAATATTCCAATTGGATGCATCACCTGATCCAAGTGGCTGCATATTGTTCAGAGTGACCTTGCTTGACACAGCTTCATCCCAAAAGAACATCAGTGGAGTAAACTAACTATGATAAAATTATGTTTCCATATGATGATTTTCATGAAATTTAGAGGACGTAGATCAATTTTTCAGATAATTCCGATTAAAATGGTACCAAACATGATAGCTCTAGCTGCTCTAGATGCTGAGATATATAGTTAAGCGCTGGAATCGGGTTCGTGTCATAATCAAAGGCTCGGAATCAATTTGATATTATCTAAATTTACTTTTAATACACACTACAAAAACTAAAATCAATGTATCTCAGTAAATACCAAGCCGATTTTGATATCCAATAGCTTATTTAAAGCTGCAGATCAGCTCTACATTTATACAGACATTAAAAATCAATTACTAAATCTTAAAATAATCAGTTTAGCCTTACTAAACTTAATAGTGATACTATACTTATTTAGGTTTAGTTTTTATTTATACTTGGAGTATACAATTTTAATTTTAAATTTAAATAAATAGAATTGAAGTTACTTTTTAATAAAGCAATTAAATAAAATTTTAATTAAACATGCAATAAGTAATACAAGCCTAAAAAGACAATAAAATAATTTTAATTGATTTATTAAATTCAACTTTGATTCTGTCCTTGGACGGGGCAACCACCTAGTTTTAGTTAAAGATAAATAGCATGATTCAAAATGAGGTAAAGTTGAGATAGTGTAAGCACACCCCACACTAAGTGATTTCATATGTAAATAAAGTTAGTGAAAGAAGATTTAATTAATCTGACTCAAAGTGACAGAATTGAGATGGCGTAAATTTGAGATGTCACATTAATAAAGTATATGTAAATTTTAACTATTTTATTGTTTTTTTTAATTTTTTGTGATTCAAAATCACTAATGCAAAAAACACCATCTCAAATTAAATTTGAGATGGCATAAATCAAAGTGGCATTTTTGAGATGGCATGTCCTACCCACATAAAGGATTCCCTGTCAAACTGTAAAAGAGTCAGACCAGGATAATGAAGAAGCAAGCATGAATTTCCTGGATCTATCACATTTACGGTAACTTATTGCTGCATCAATTTCTTGGTAACTTTGACAGCCATGGGTTGGGTTATCATCTGGAGGACTGCCACCATCCCCAGCCCTGTAGGAAACTGAGAATACTGTAGAGCTTTTTCTGGAATGATCAACCTGGATAATACACAGCAAACGAGGTTCAACTTACCCCTCTTCAGAAAATCAGGAAGGTTGGATTTCAACCTTAAATATCTTCACCCTAGAAAAATAGCACAGATAGAATGACTTAATATTGGAGTACTTAAATCAAGAGGCCATGTGTAGAATATGGGTTTAGATTAGAAATATTAAGGGATTTTTGATTTTAATTTCTAAAGTTTCGCTTCAAATCTATACAGTCCATCACCAAAGGAGATGTTATTAAAAGTAGGAGTTATGTTATGCAAAGAGTTCTCAGAGGACAAGTAAAATGAGGAACCAGATGATTCAAACTTGTGGAGAGAATATAATATGCAGTTTAAAATCAAAATCCAGCATACTTATTATAAAAGAAATTTGATATAATAATATATTGAGAATGTGATGGTTGGTCACTGGCAGGTATGGTCAATAGTGAAATCAGCAATCTTAGAGTGGCGATAAAGAAACGCAACAAAGTTGGACTTTTTAAATGAGCAGCTGGGATCCTCCAGAGTTTGGTTGCTGCATAGGAAAAAAGAGTTATCCTCGTTGATTAACACTTCACGATGCACATGGGACCAGTTGTCGGTATGAGAAGGATAACTGGGGACGGGGTCATCTTTGTTGACAACCCTTGTGAAGTTGAAGTTCAGGTTGTTATAGTAATTGGCAAAGCTTTCGTCACCAACTCGAGGCTGGTTGAAGGTGACGATGCGTATAGCGTTGGGGCGGATATTCAAGTACTGGGCTATGATTGGTGCAGACAAGGTGGCAATAGCTCCACCAACGCTGTGGCCAACAAGCACAAGGGGGTAGTTTTGGTAAACGCGCAACTCTGAAACAGCCTTTAAGAGGGGCTTGTAGATGCCAAGGATGGCTTCTTGAGCAATGCTATTTACTTTGGGCCCAGGGACATTAAGGAGATTAGCCTTTTTATCGCCATAGTTCCACAAGCCTCTGATTAAATCATCAGCACCTCGAAATCCAATGATGATCCGCTTTAGCTTTTTACTCACAAAAATAAATGCATATATCTGTCTCTTCAGGCTACGGACTATTGTATATTGACGTGCAGTTTCGGCAAGTTTACTATGGTTTTCACAATAAGGAAGTGCAGCAAATGAAACGTATTCTTTAATCTCGTCAACAAGGGCCTCTGGAGCCTTTGAAAGCGCAGCTCTTTCTCTAGACTTGATTGCATCTACTGTGTCAATTGGCCCGCTAGACTTAGGATGCTTGTTCCCTCCCCAGTACCGTGCCAAGCATACATTGATGAACAATACAATTACCTTGACCTGCATCTTCTGCTTTGTTCAGACTGGGGAGTGGTGAGATGCATTATATAGATGAAATGTTTAGTCATCACATGCAAGGGAAATCAACTTATGCGAGCTTTCTAACCCAAGTGCTACCAATTATAACTTTCATAAAAGTCCGCCAGCCTATCGCTCTAGAGCCTCGCACAGGAATATATACCATCTGTTATGAAACGCCACCATCCCAGAATATTCTCCTCTGAAGATATAAACAATCATCATATGAAAGGCCCATCCCAAAGTAAATTCTGATTTATTGAAGTGGTCAATTTCTGATATGAGAATGAATTTTTAGACATTAACAATGATAATTATTTTTGGATCCTGGTGAATGATTGCAAAACTTACCACATAACCCCCAATTCAAGTTATAATTTTAACTCCATCTGATAAATTTTATTACAGAGCTACAAAAAAGCTATAATATATATTTATTAAAATAAAATTATACTATCTTTAATATAGAGTGGTTATCTATTTTGTATATTGGATTGAAACATCATTTGTGAATTTATTTATATACATTAGTTTTCACAGCTGCAAGGATAAACAGAATCAAGCCAGCCTAAAACAAAATCCACTCAGCTCGGAATGAAATCAACTGAGCTCAAAGTAAAATCAAGAGTCTATAAATTTTACAGTAGTTTTCAAAGCTGTGGGGATAAACAAAGTCACTCTAGCTGGAGAAAATTCTGCCCAGACGAGAACAAAATCAACCAAACTCAAAGTGAAATAAAAAACCAATGAATTTATATCAATTAACAAGATATTTGGGTGCCATTCTATTTTATCCTGGGATGGGTTGATTTTTTTCTCAGCTGGGTGGATTTCACTTTAAGTTGACTTAATTTTGTTTATCCTCACAGCTGTGATAAATACTTTATGGGTTTTCCAAAATACCCTTTATCTATACAATATTTTTATACAAAATTCATCACAAAAATTGATTGCTATAGTTTAAAAATTCCCAGACTTTAAATACAGAATAATCTTAAGTCCCTTCAACCTATTTGGTCTAATAAATTTTTAGTAAGTTTATTCACTTCTGCTTTACCAATTAAAATTGATGCAGTTGAATAAATAGAATTAAAAATGAAAAGTATTGAAATGGGTATTTTCATCATACACAGCTCTTAAATAAATACTAGTTTTCCTACACACTTAACATACAAAATGAACCCTTTCTTTATGAATTTACATAAAATATGGTACCAAAATACCTGATTACATTGTTTTTGTTATGTCCTCTCAAAAGAAATTATTGACTGAGCAGGTGGTTGATTTAAAGTTTAAAGCAACTTTCAATACTGTAGATTTAGAACCTGTTGGGAAAAATGTGGATATCCAAGTCCTGAAGCTTAATTTCAAATTGAAAATTTCAGTAACTCATCTAGGTTAAAAGTAAATACCATATAAAAATCATCATATTTGCTATTTTCAACCTATTTAGATTTACAAGCTCTAAATCCCAAGTACAAATAACTCAGCTCAGGCACACTTAACCCATCACACAACTGAGGAATAGACCCATCAGAAATGCAGGATCATAATGTATAGTTTGATGTCTTGTTTGAGCCTATCAGTTTGAAGCCAGCTGTCTGAAAACTACAAACCAAGGTATCTTATCATCCATTGGGATGATACTAACTATTATAAAATTAGGAAAGTACAGAGGGACATGAAACTTTGGTGTAACCTGAAGCCCAGAAGAATATGTTGCAGTCATTGGAAATAACAAGTGTGACTGGGCCCGCAGCCTAGAGGCAATGTGACATCCTTCCTACTTCTGGATATAGGTTCTTGCTTATGTCTCTATATTTTAATATAAAAATTTATGCAATATGACAACAGTATCATCTTTTTTCTCTTCTAATATAGTTCAACTTGAAGGAAGAGATTTGGAAGATTATACTACACTTCATTTTAAAGTCTAAAAGGAACAGATATGAAATAATAGTCTTTATTCATTGACCAATACTGAGGCTGGCCCAGCTGCCTCAATTATTTCCAATTTTAGCTTACAACACTAAGATAAATAATGAAGTAGAATTAGGGCAACACAGCAGGGGGCTCAACCCCGAGGGGTAGATTTTGAAAAGAAGCTTGATTGACAACTTTCACAGCATCAGTGTTTTTTCTAGACATGCCATACAAATAAGTCCCTTAACCATGCAGAGTCAGTTGTCTACCTGAGCCACTTCCCAAGGCTAGCTAGCCAGCAGTTAGCTACTAGTTCACAGAGATGATTGTTTGCTTAATCAGAGCTACTCCAATACAATTGGCTTGTGAGCTCTTTATCTTAGAGTGTTTGGCCTGGTGGCCAATCCATGGTGGACTCTTCTAGATGTAATGCAGATGACAGTTCATATTAAGGCCCTCCAGTTCTAGGATTTAATTAAAGTTTAGAGTGGTAAATATTACGTGATAAATATTTGGTTGCCTGTTGAAGTTTACTGATTAATTGCACCATATCTGCATGCCATGTCCATTATTCAGGAGCAGGGATTTTGGTAGTGCCAGGATGTGATTTGGCCATTGATACATTTACCTTGGGGCCTGGTTGCACATGTTTCTTTGCTGAAAGATTTTCAAGGCTGCATGGCTGCACTGTGCAGTTATTTTTTGGATCTTCTAACCAGCCAATATCCCAAAATGCTGACAGTTGCAGCCCAATAAAAAGATTGAATGTGAAGGGCAGACCAGAAATAAACATATTTTTCATCAAACAAATTTATTGAAAGTGATCATAAAAGAAAACATTTAATTGATAAACAAGTGGGGTTTTTAAATAATCTTTGATTTTTGCATATAAAAAATGATCCCAGAAATTAAAAGTCATGTACAATGCTATAGGGGTATATTTAATGGATCAAAGGCACAATTTAACTCTTAGATTATAAAAATTAACAGATGCCTCCTTATAGATAGTTGCATTCACATGTATCACAATAAATAACTAAGATATCAGGACTTCTATATATATCATTTATAGCAGATAACAAATAAAAATATTTTTTGGCTGGAAGAGCTAAATACATTACACCTACAATAATGAAGCTGCATGTTGCATTCCATTCTTGTATATACAGTATTTTTAGAACTTTTAAAATAACTGCTGATAATAAAAAGGTGAATAATGATATTTTCTTGCATGTGTGTTTATGAATGTTCTGAAAATGACTTTATTTAGATTTATGTTGGAAATCATAAAAATCTTACATCAACAATCTTATCACCAGTCTTTAGGCTGCTCTCCAGAAAGTTGTGGACATTAAACAAGATATAAGAAAGTAGTTATAACATAATTGGGGTGCAAAGGGACTGATGTTTTAATATCAATTGAAAAGGCAAAAACAAAATTAGAAAACATAATAAATGATATAGACAGCAGCTTTCAAAGCTATGATGCTAAGTAAAATGAACTGATATGTAAACTAAAATGACTCAGATGAAAACAAAATACACTCAGATGCAAACAAAGTTAAAACCCCAATGGATTTATAATGATTAACAATATATTTGGCTCCCTTTTATTTCTGCTGAGATGCATTGATTTCATTTGCATCTAGGTTGGTTTTGTTTACAGATGAGATTTTTAGTGACATAGCTTTGAAAGCTACTGTACAAGGAATGTTTTATTAAATTTGGGAGGGGATAGATAAGAAAAATGAAATTACAAACCACACACACATAGAATTATGAAGAATTCTGGCAGGGGTCCAAATTTATCATGCCCAGGAAGATCAAACTCTTGTCTGGGGGTTTGACCCCACAAGCCAGGCTCATTAGCCTAGGCTGGCTACATCATAATGAAGGATATAAATGAAGAAGGAGAAAAAACTACAATTGATGAAATTTTAAATGAAAGCAATGGTGTGAATAGAAAAATTATGAATAATGAAATAATTTTGAATAGGATGGATAAACCTACACTAATCATAAGATACAATCTATTCAATTTGTAATTCACTTTTAATTTATCAATTTTTCAGGAGCTTAATCTAAAAGTGAAATAGTTAATGAGAGGAACAAGATATGTGTCTTCAATTTAAAATTACAGTCAAACAGGGATAGACCAAAAAAGGAGAAGAATCAAAGCAAGAAGAGTAGTGGATTAACATAACATTATTATAATATATAAAGGTGGTACCTGTGGCCCCTTCAGCCACAGGGGAAAGGATAGATAAGTTTTACTTGCTTATAATTAAATTTTATTAATACATCAAGACATAGAAGACATAATTTAAGTAGACTTATACACACCTCATGCGTCTACAGAGCCTTCAAAATTTAATTGCACCAATGATTTCAGAGAAGCAAACAAAAATAAATGAATTTTTGAAATGAGCATGAAAGCTTACACACCAAGTAAAGCATTAAGAAAAGATTTTTTGTACTACAAGGGTGCTTGATTTGGAAAAGGTAATCATATAAATTTGGGATTATGTCCATCTATCTCAGAATATATGAAATGTAACAGTGTTATCAAGTGAATTTAAATGGACTTTTATTTGAGTTTGTTCAAAAATTCTCTTATAAGAATATAAATTATTACAAAAAGTGATTACAATCAACAAGATTCTACATAGAAACTTATTAAATAAAGGATTGATAATCAATCAATCTATGAGATTGATTTAAGTTTAGATAGTAGATTCAATAATAGTGAACATAATGAAGCCCTACTTTGTTTCCTTTAAAGAAGCATGGAAAGTTGATAAAAGACACACACTAATAAAATTCTATTATAATTTTTTAAATAAGGCCTACACAAACATATTAACCAACATTTATAACTGGACGTATTTCTAATCTGATATAAACACTATTTATATAATACACTTCATTTTTTAACTGGTAACCCTTCCAAATTGTATAATTAATAAAATTCAGAGAAGATGAAAGATTTACTGGGTTAATTCAATGTCTACTGCCTAGAATTAAAGAAGATTAAGATGCTGCAGTGATACAGGAAATGAGCATGTTTTTTTACACATTCATAATTAACACATTAAATTTTTATTGCATACCATCCAAGAATTTTCTTATTAACTTGCTAATCACTGTCATTTATACTCTGAGCCGCAATTACTGGGGTGATGAGTGCCATTCATTATCAATTGGTGCTAGAATAAAAAATCTTGTCCAGAAGGCAACTATGATGAAGTTGACTCCCTGGTAGTTGAATATCTGTCAAGTACTAGGGAATCAACTACCGCATATATGAATCTACTAGTATTTTTGGCTTAAACAAGTTAAGCTAATTTTTATTAGTAATTCAGGGGTTGGAAACCAAAATCTGAGATTAAAAAACTGTAAGTCAACTCTGTTTAATAATTCTGTTAGCTCAAAGACCAAGTTAAGGGGTAATTATTATGTAAATTTACCAATGAAAATTAAAATTACCTCCTATTGACACTCTAAAAGTAAAAGTGGCCAAGTCGACACTTTTTAAGCCAAATATTAATTTTAACAATGAAAAACATATCTGCTTATATAAATTTAATTATTTACTATTATATTTTTATTATTAGTGTCCATAGTTGTTGATTAAGCTCCCAAGCACCGCTATACTGGATTTAGTGGTCTAAACATTAACCAACCACCCCACTAGTTTTACATTATGTCTATTATGGGTTGGTAGATCAAGTGATGCCACATAAATTAAGCCTTATTTATTAATAGATTTCATATTTAATTTTAAATAACAGAACATTGACTTCCCCTATTTGACACTATCCACTTGCCGCATAATTAGTTTTATATTTAACTAATCAATGGCTCAGAATTAAGCCTAGATTAATAAGTGTCACACTATGGGGGCCACTCAACACCCACCAACTTGATACTTTAACTTGGGGATTAGTACAGTAGTTTTAAAAGCTATGGCAACAAGCAAAAATTCTTCAGATTTAAACAAACTGATTTCAGATTTAAACAAAATCCAAGTCTCAGGTTAAAATATATACTCTGTTAACAGGGTTTATTGGCGCTAATGGGCAAAATGGGTCAACACAGCAACAAAAAGCTCACACGCAAAGCAAAACCATTCAAAATATAATCCAAAATACATCAATTCACAAACAAAATGGTGTGAGTTGACTAGTGGTGTACATATGTTTACTATGTGAATTGGTGACAAAATACACCCAAGCAAGGTGTGCCAAAACTCAATCCAAAAACAAAACACAATAGCAACTCACAATGTAAACAAAATCATTCACACAATGTATGCAATGGATTATAATCATGAATGATACCAAGGTATCTAAAATAAGACACAAGATCTGAAACATAAATTTTAAAAATATTGTGTTGGGTGTTTGAATTTGGCAGTAAAATCTGGGAAAAAGGATGGATTTTTTTTGAGTATTTTAAAATGGGCATTGTAAAACCAAAAACAACTAACTAAGAAATAAAAAATCTATAATTGGGATATTGGGTGGGAAAAAATAATAATTAAATATCCATAAACAGATAAAAGCAAAAATTAAAATTAGAGAGTAACTTAATTAAGTTTTATTTAATATTTTATTGAATTCTAAAAATGGAAGGAACATAACAACAGACTATCATTGCACCCGTTGTGCGCCGCAGTCGCGGTTGCCCCCGCGGGTCAAAGAATAGACTTAGTACAACACAAGTGCCTACTCAGGAGGGAGGCAGGAGAGGAGAGTTCCATAGTGACGCTGCACTGACACAAATAGTTCAAGGAGCACAAGCTGCTAGGGTGCAGAGCATCAACCCTTGGGCCCCAAAGCTGACCTGGAAGCCCACCAAGGTTACCACGACAAAAATGGTTAGAAACAAGGAGGTAAAACTTACTTTGTATGTGTTTGACGTTGTATACCGGCAAGAGTCGGTCCCGTCAGCCATGCTGGAGAAGGTGAAGCCTGTACTTGATACTAGCTATATGCCCTACGTCAGTGATGGCAATTAGGAGGATGACAAGGAGCCCCAGTTCTACCAAACCAATGAGGGACAGCTGGTGTTAAAGAAAGTTGCAGCCTTCTACAACAAGGTGCCCATGCCTTGCAAGCCTGTCATCAATCAAGATCCTGGCTTGTCTGAACCCACAAAGCCCGCCCAGAAGCGCATCCCCGACATTAAGCACATCATCCTTCTCCAGCTCATGCGGGAATTGGGTGACTACAAGGTGGCCACGGCCCTTGTTGGGGTGGATCCCAAGTACGCCAGCAAGACCTTCAACAAGTTCATTGATACTGGCCAAGTCCTTGCCGCAGAGAAATCCTTGCGCGTTTCCACCATGCTCACCAAGGAGCACAAATGGGCAATCTGCCAGTGGATCACCCAGGACTGCCATCTTGAACTGGCAAATATACAGGTTATGGTCAAGTCCGCTTTTGGGATTGAGGCCTTGATTTCCTTTTACTACCATCTGGTCAAGGGAATGCAATTTTCCTGGAAAAAACTCAGGGTATCCCCATACAATGGGAACAGCCCAGCCAATATTGGGACCCAGAAAAACTACGCAGAGGCGTATACTGCCCTCAAAGCCAAAGGGACAATCAAATTTTACTATATTGACAAATCGGCATTTGCCTTGTCAATGCGCAATGAGTATGGGTATGTCCCCAGAAGCTCCAATGATGGGGTGGCTTGGCGTGCTGCAGTCCGCGCCACAGCCTATTCAATGGTGGCTCTCCTCAGTCCAAAGGGGGTTGAGCTATACCAAATGATACTGGGCTCCCACAATAGCCGGAACTTCCTGTCATTTCTCTGATTGGTCCAGGAGCACCTGAGGCGCACAAGCCTGGGCTTCACTATTGTAATTGTGTTGGACAACGTTGGTCTCCACAAGGTGGCTGATATTCTTGAAGAATTTCCATCAATTGACACAAGCATTGCAGTGGGCCCCCAGTAATTGGCCACAGCAAATATGCACCTTCTCTTCCTCCCTGCCTATTTGCTCTTCCTAAATCCAATCAAGGAAGTCTTTGGGTGGCTCAAGCAAGTTGTCAAGCAAGGAACCCCAACTGGGACTGAGGACCTGTTTGATTTGCTACAGGCCAGGATCCATACCCTCCTAGCTGAGACCATGGCCAAATTCTATGGCCACACTGATTTGTTTATCCCTGCGTGCCTAGCCAAACAGCCAATCAATTAAAGGGTTAGTGTGTCCAACTTTTTTATATTCTTTAATTTATTATTCAACATTTATTAATTATCATTTTATATTTAGATGTTTCTACGCCCGCAATCACATTCAGAAGATCCATCAATAGACGTAAGTAATTTATTTATTTTATTGTATATTATTTTATTATGCCATCTAAGGGAATCCCAAACATTTGATACTGGATTACGCAAACACATTAATATCACATTTGGAAAATAAATATAATAACCAAAAAAAGTTAATGTAATGTGTCCAAATCAGAAGTAGGTTTTATTGAAATATATTATTATGCTTTTATTAAGACCATCTCTGGGATATGTTCTACAGATCTTGTTTGCTAAAATAAGAATTAGAAAAATTTATTATAATAAAAATATTATAAATTACAATGGAATTATTTAGAAGAGAGAATTTATTAAGATCTCCTATAGTGATTTGGCGGTATGTACCCACCCCACAATGGAGGTGGCACACAGCCTTCACTGCCACACTGTGGACGGTGGATACACCCTGGTTAAAATATTCTTGCCTGCTGTTAAAAGGGAGGATGGTGAGGTGGGAATGGAGGAGCAGCTTTTCTGGCGGGGCTGCAAACCCAAAGATGCCAGCCAGGACCAAGGCGTCCTGGATGACTTGATTCACCAAGTTGTACCTGGGGGGACCTTCTTCCCATCCAGGGATAGCCTGGCCTCGTTGATCCCCAGAAGGACCCTGTCCAGGTCCTCAACTGCTGCGCCCATCCCGAAGTAAAAGAGGAACCCCAGGTAAACAACAAGGTGAAGCCTTTGCCCAGCAAAGGCTTCTGTAAACTTGCACAGTTTGTTGTATACTGTGCTTATTTTTTTTCTCATGTTTAGTTTGCCAAAGGTAAGATCCATAGCTTCTGGGGCCCCCGTCTTGTTGGCACTCTAGGCCAGCCCAAAGTCCACCAGGAGGATTTTGGTCTTCACGGCTGTTGCATCCGCAACAGCCAGTTTTCTACTGCGCGCCCAAAGTTCTCCAGCAAGTAGGACAGGGTGTGCTCCACCGGGAAGCAGAAGTGAGCAGCCGCATGAGCCCAGACCATCTCCGGTACATTCTTGAATGGGAGTGTCACCAGGACGTGCCAAACAAGCTCAATGGAGTTTAAACAGTAAACTCCACTGAGTGATACCGGGTCCAGGCGGACCAGTTGGGCATCCTTGTAGGCAGTAACTGCCCACTCAGATGCCCTCTCTCCATGTGTAAGCCCAGCCAATGCCCCCCCCAAAATCAGAAAAGACCAGTGGATATGATCTTCAAGCTCCCACAAGACAGAGGGGATAGGAAAATCTGCTTGGCCACATGAGTGGTGTAGTTGGCGTAGAATGTGGCAGGGACAAAAGGGACCAGGACCCAGCGGAGTTCACCATTGACTTCTTCTAAAAAAAGGTAAGTATTTGGAAATTTTTATTAATTATTATTTTAGGTTACCTTCTGCAGTCTCCTCCTTGCCCGCAGCCTCAGCAGGCTTTGCTATTCTTGGTATAACCAGTTGTGCTGGCTGATCAGTGTCATCTCTTTGGGTACATTTTGCAGGTCTTAGGTGGGCATACATTTCTGGGTCAATTGTCCAGACAGATGGCACAGAGAGGGCAAAGGACTTGAATTGAAGGCCTTCTACAACATGCTTCTGGACATTTAAAAGTTGCTCAATTGTTGTTTTGGGGGTGTCTGGAATCTTGGCCATGAGTGCTTTGGCAAACACCTTTTCAATTTTCCCCCCTTCAAGACAGCAGACTTAACTCTTGCTTTGACCTTGCGGTCAATCTCTTTAATTTTGGCAATTGTCAAGTCAAGGTCTTTTAGCAGCTTTTCCAATTCTCTCATTTTATTTTTTTTACTAACCTTTCCATATGTTTTTATAGCTTTTGTCCCAATAAATTCTGTATTATTTTGATACTATTTCCTCATTGTTTATTCCTTTTGTTTTCCTATTTACTACACTATCCCATCTTTTTACCCATTATGTATGTTTTACGCTCATCTCAATATGTGTTGTTTGCTTTGTGTTGGCATTGTTTCCTTGATTATCATATTATTTTTAGCGCTTGACATAGCCCCTTGTGAAAATATTAAGAACAATTTGGTTATCAGCTAAATTTAAATTAGAAAATTATAGGTTAACTTTTTTTAGATAAAGTTGTTACTGATCTGAATTCAAAACCTTAATGATAAACTTTAAGCTAATCAGGAGCCAAGTGATAAAGTGATTGTTGTGACATAAAGGGACATTCAATAATTCTTTGATGCATGTGCTCTAATTAATATGATTGGCTGGATGTTTTGCGTTTGTACGCCATTGCTGCTGTGGCAAGTTGTTGATGGACTAGTGCACAGTCAGATGCTGGGTTAGCACTAGTCCATCAACAACTTGCCACAGCAGCAATGGCGTACAATGGCAAAACATCCAGCCAATCATATTAATTAGAGCACATGCATCAAAGAATTATTGAATGTCCCTTTATGTCACAACAATCACTTTATCACTTGGCTCCTGATTAGCTTAAAGTTTATCATTAATGTTTTGAATTTGGATCAGTAACAACTTTATCTAAAAAAGTTAACCTATAATTTTCTAATTCAAATTTAGCTGATCACCAAATTGTTGTTAATGTTTTCACAAGGGGCTATCTCAAGCGCTAAAAATAACTGTGTTCAGGATCTAGATACACACCTTAGTAAATATATGATTTTATAGAAATAAGCTGAACATAAAGAATAAAACCAACTATAAACAAAGAGAACATGAACAATTGAAATTCAAAAAAATAAGATAAATAAAAATTTTTGGTGACAGGGGTTTATTGGGGTGGGGAAGAGTGATGCATAGTAGGTAGAATAGCGCGGGAAGAAAGACATAGAGGCGGTGCTGGCCTGGGGAGTCTGGGATTGGATGGGTTGGGTTTGCAGGCGGGGGGTGTTGGTGGCAAGGTAGAGGCAGGAGGATTGTGTGTGATGGCTGCCATATACCGCTCATTGTACTCCTCATCAGTCATTGGCTGGATGGGCTGGTAGGTGACTATGGCACAGGGTGGGAGGTGCTTATCCTTGCGTGATTGGTTGCCCATGTTCACATGGAAAACCATTTGTGTGAACAAGTCAGCCACCATTTGGTGACCAAAGAGAAAATTGTGATCAAGGACCCCAAGATAGAGGTTGTTGAAAGCCTGAGGGCGGCGCTCCTGTAGTGTATCTCCAATATTGAAGAAGACAAAATCAGCCGGATGGACGTTGGCATGGCCGGCGGGGTAGACTGAGGCCTGGTGCCCGCGTCCCTGGATGTCTTCAAGGGCGGTGGAGCTTCCCTCCATCTGGTGGCTCAAGAAAACCTGGTATTTGGAATTTGAGCCATCCCAGGAGTCAAGAAATCCACCAAGAATGTGGCTGTATGAGTAGCCATCAATAAAATCAGGGTTTGTCAGATAGTAGACAAAACCCTTGGCTGAAACAGCCAGAAACACACCAATGAAGGTCTCCTTCTTGACCTTCTTCCTCCCTTTTTGGGTGGCGGCTTTTTTGGGCACTAAAATTGTCAAAAGCTATGGATAGCTTATAGTAAGAGATGAACATGACATCATCCAACAGACTAGTCAGGCATTGGACCAGGGTGGATTCAATGGCAGGATCATACAGGGAATCCTCAGCGCCATCCCATTGGTTGCCAGAAAAATTGGTAAGAACCCATACAGAAGCCACCTTCCCATACATCCAGAGCTGCACCATGCACTCGGAGACCCATATGTTATGGTGCGCAAGCTGCTTCCGGACCTGGGTCAAGGGAAGCTTGGGGTCCCGCTGGAGGAGGTCAAGCATTATTGGGTTTGCCTCATTGATCTGGGACTCTGTGGCCTTCTTTGGCTTCTTGGCTGTCCCAATCAGATTTCCCTTATTTATCAGGTTGTTGAACTCTCGCATGACAGTAGCCCAGGTGAATTGTAATTAGCTGGCTATCTGATCCCAGGACAGACCCTGTAGGTTGAGTGCCACAATTTCCTGAAGAATTTGGGCGGTGATGATTTGTTGCTTGGGGCGCTGAGCCGGGGGAGCTGAAGCCTGATTGGCTGAGGGGGAGCAGGTTGGCTGGTGGCAGAAAGATGTTCCAAATCAGGGTTGCCATCCTGATTAGTTAGTTGACAGGCAGCTTGTGCGGGGGTGGGTACGGGAGCAGGGGCAGAGCTAGACGCTAAGTGACTCTCAAACAAGTCAAAGCCATAGGGGTCAGGGGACAGTAACAGGTCAGCTTCCTTATTACCCACCTCAAAGGCTTGGGTGTAAACGGGTGCCTCTACGTTCTGAGCCTTGCCTCCATTGAAGCTGGCTTGGCTGCTGGTGCCGTTGAAGATGTTGTTATTAAAAACCATTGAAATAAAACCTAGGATAAAATCACTAAAAGTAGAAATTTTAAAATTTAATGAATTATTTTTATTGTAATCTTGAGTCCATATTTGGAAGGTTCTCAAAACCTTTTCATTAAAATCTGGAGTCATGAAAATGGATAAAATGCCTCTGGTCCTAAATTGAATAGCTGTTGATTGGCTGTTAAATTGATAGTTTTCTATTTTAGGCTGCTCATACTACACATCTTGTGTGAGTTTATTTTGTTTTGTGCTTGTGTAATCTCGCTTCTAGATTGCTCCAATTTTGTTTCATTTTGGTCCTTCTGTTGGTGCCTCATATGAATCCTGCTTGGATTATAATATACTCTAGAATAGCATCCATCCATTTCAGTTGTTGTGTCAGTTCATTTTGTTTGTGGTTTGAACTTCACCGCTTGATGTTTGATATAATTTTGTATGATGGCCTAGTGAAATTTTTTTGTTTTGACAGTTCATTTATTAACCAAAAATATTTAAATTAATTGAATCCTGAATCTCACGCAACTTGGATTTTGTTTAAATCTGAAGAATTTTTGCTTGTTTCCTTAGCTTTTAAAACTACTGTACAGAGAGCTTATTAATGTTTTGACCAACACTATGGTAAATAATTCACTCCCAGCTCCCCACTGCATACTATTATCACTAATAAACATATTCCTAATCATTTACTTTTTAAATTTATGTTGTATTTTTTTATTTTTGAGCATATGAAACTTCCTTGCTTTTGGGTTAACTTTTGAACCCATTTTAAATTTAAGCAAGTTTTGTAGGTAAAAAACATAGTAAATTTGATTTTTTGCTCAACTCCAGCATACTCAACAGTGAGAATTCAGCTTTTTCCGGCTGATCAACAGTGCCAAACTTGACACTTTACTATGTTTTGAATTTTCAACTCTCAATAAAAAATTCCACATAATAATTTTTTTGCTATTATAATCTACTACTTTTTCTGCTGCTCTCCATATAACTTTCATATATTTTTTTGATTTTCAATTAAACTTTTATATTGATTTAACACTAAGATGTTATGCTGAACCTAACATCTTTGATGCTTTATCATAAATTCACTTATTTTCTATGTTTTAACCTTTATATATACATTTTTGAGTTTCTATTTTGCTTCTATTTACTTTTTTATGTTTTTTTGATAAATAAAACTTTATTTGCATCCTTTTCATTTAACTTTTGCTTTGTTTTACCTCTGTGTGCTTACTATATCTTTTCAATTATTTTATTTTCATACTACTGTAAATTCAGAACCTGAACGTAAAAATGCGGGATTGTCAAATCCTTGGTCCAAATTTTGAATCATTTTTGCGGGCAACTCAGCTGAGTGAAAAATAAAATATTTAATAAAACCAACCATTTATTTTGATTTTTTTGGTTTATTTAAATTGGCAAATTTCAAATCTCTTGAGCAGATAACTCAAAAAACAAAAGACAAAACTCAGCAAACAAATGCGGGATACATGAATCAGAAATGTGGGATTCTAATGTACAATTTGAGATTTCCTGTATTTCAATTGAATCATGGCCATCATGTAAAAATTAACAAATCTGAAATTGCGGGATTGTCAAATCTAAGAACCAAATTTCAAATCATTATTGTGAGGAATTTGAAATAAATATAATTTATTGATGTCTCAAAAAAGATGCTAAAGAATATAGAGTGGATTTGTGCTAATTCTTTTAGGAATCATAGGCATTCTCAAAAATCACCCTATTCCATTTTAGGACAGCTAAAATTTAGATGCTTGATTACAGTAGATTTCAGAAGACGCTAATAATAAAGTAGAATTATATATTACAATCTATCTTATCATGTTTTCTTTCCTTTGGTGTGTTGATAATGTGCTTGCTATTAATTGGACGGCTTGATTTCCTATTGCCAAGGCAACTGGAGGTGAAGCTGTCCAATTAATTGCAAGCACATTATCAACACACCAAAGGAAAGACAACATGATAAGATAGATTGTAATATATAATTCTACTTTATTATTAGCGTCTTCTGAAATCTACTGTAATCAAGTATCCTTAGTAGAAATACATGAATACATAGTTAGTAAACTAATGGTTTATCTCTCCCCCTCTTTTTTTCTTTAAAAAAAGTTTTTGGCCCCTGGCTACACCAGGGGCCAAAAAACTTTTAAAAAAAATTCTGTGTCATCAGGAGAGTAGTTCATAAATCATTATATGGTTTTATGGTTGCTATATTAGTGATTTAAAGTGCAGAATATTGCATCATTTCCAGTTTAGATAATTTTTCATTTCACTTAATTTCATGTCTAAACATGGGTGTTTAGATTGGATTTTTCATTTGATTTTATCCAGAGTGGAGCTTCTTGATTTGGGTTGATTTGTCCTAGTTACTTACTGTACATTCATTTTGGATTCCAGTTCCCACAATTATTATTTGAGTTTACTAGTGGCATTCAAAAGCAATTTGAAATTTGGTTCTTGGATTTGACAATCCCGCAATCACAAAAAACATAGTAAACTTAATGGAAATGGTTGATGGATTTGAACGCTTCAAATCTGATTCCAGTTAATTCATTTTGTCCATTGGAAATATGCTGTTTGACTTGAACTTTGAAAAGTGTCTATAAGTTCCCACATTTTTAAAAATTTAAATAAATACTCAAAAAAATTAATTTAATTAAAAAAGGCTATCCTGTAAAAGTGATTTGAAATTTGGACCAAGGATTTGACAATCCCGCATTTTTACGTTCAGGTTCTGAATTTACAGTAAGCTTTTTAGCCAAGATCATCTAAATCAAGAAAACAGCTCAAGCGCCAAGCCTCCAAGGGCTCAAAGTTCCCTGCTATCACTGCCAAGCGCACCAAGCAGCCTACAAAGGCAAAGAATCCCACTCCCACTTTTTCTCCCACAAATCCATCTCCTCTAACCCCTTTCCCCCCTCCACCTTCATTTTCCCCTACAAGTCCTTGCCTAATAAAAGTGATGATGATCTCAATGATCACTCTTTTTATGAGTCTTAGGCTGGCTCTGAGACCACAAAGAAGCGCCACACCAAGAAAGGAAAGGCTTCCAAAGAGCCTACCTCTTCTTCTGGAAAGAATAAGTAGGCCTCAAAGCAGCCTCAAGGCACCCCTTCCCTACTCCCCCTGATGGCTCTTATCCCCTTTCTTCCCCTGACTACCAGGAGGAGCCAAAGGACTACTCCAAGAAGTTTAAAGCCACTGGCTATCCACAACATCTGCAATGTGGATGGGGAGCTCAAAGTTCTCAAGCTCTTCCCATGCTACTTCCCCGTCATGTCTGTGAAGGATAGCCCTGGGTACGTCACAGATCATTACATATTCAACTGTAATAATCAAAAGCGCGCCACAAAAGAAAGCACTTTATTTGTGAGGATAAGTCTTGTGGGCCCCTCCTGAACATCAAAGGCTGGGAATGAGTCACAGCTGAAAAGGGGAAACACACCTGTGAGCCTTCTAATCACTTAATCACAAGGATGCTTAATGGTACCTTGTTCAGGTTATTCCCACCTTTGCCAACCTCTGTGCTTCTGATCTGGCTATCAAGGCCCTCCAGCACCTGAAGCCCAACAATCTAAAGTTGGTGCCAACCCAGGAACAACTGATAAAGCTCATAATCAATAAAAAGCTACAGCCAATCCCCCTCCTCCCAAGGCCTCTGACGTCCTTTAGGAGCTTACACTCACCCACAAGCTAAAGCAACTTCCAAGTGGGGAGCACTTCCTCCTGAACAACAATGGGCTGGAGTTTAAGGATTGTGTCATCTGTTATGCAACTCATCAGAACCTGATGGAGTTGAAAAGAGCGTCAACCTGGCTAGTTGACAGTACCTTTGCCACTTGCCCCCAGATGTTCTATCAGCTCTTGATGGTACATGCCCAGATAGACATCTGGGTTATTCCACTTGCTTTCTTCCTTCTCCCTGGGGTCACCAAGGTCATTTACACCTGGGCTTTTGCTATCCTCAGTTGCAAGCTTTCCCTGCTTCCCCCCACTGATGGCCCCAAGAAGACCCCCCTCCACACACCTGTGCCAACTCTCCTGATACTGATAAAGACTAGGCCACCCTGGACTTAGAGGAAAAGATAAGGCTGAGAGCTCTGAGACCTCACATATGCATAATGAACTTTGAGCCTGCTCAGTTCAATGCATTTGAGCAGCTGTTTGAGGGGAGGTTCAGGGGTGCCACTTCAACTTCTGCCAAGCAGTTGCTTGCAATGTGCAGGCTCATGCTGAGCTTAGTAGGTTGAGCCAGAGGGACACTTCAGACACCTGCAAATCTGTGCTGGCAAAATTTAGTGCCTTGGCTTTTCTAAAGCCAGAGAAAGCTGTGCAGGGGTTTGAGGTTCTCTTAAAAGATCCCTACATAGTAAAGCATACATAGTTCAAGCCTTTTCTTGAGTACTTCAAGCCCCAGTGGATTGGGAAGGTCATCGCTTAGAGGCAAGGTGAGGTCAGAGCCAAGACCAACTGGAATGTGTACCAGGCTGCCATCAACAGCAAGCTGAAAACAACATCAGCAATCAAGGCATAGCACAAACACCTCAAGGCTAACTTTGGGCTCCACCCAAAGTTCAACAAGTTCTTATCCCTCCTCTAGCACAAGCAGGAGAAGACAATCTCCAAGCTGTATGACTTGGCCAACTGTGTCCCCCATCAAACCAACCACCAGGTCAATCTTCTTCACCAAGGCCATCCAGAATTCAGCCAAACACAAGTATAGGGCATCTGAGATCAAGCAGCTGCTTGAGCTCATTGCAACTGCCCTACTGAAAGGGGCCAAAATGAAGAAGGGCAAAAAGGGGAGGAGTAAACTTCCCTGTTTATATGGTTTTTAGTTTCAACTTTTTAGCTTTAATTTTTCTATTTTTTATTTAATTAGATAGATCTGCTTTTTATGTATAGATGATAAGTTTGAGATAAATAGTTATAGTTGAAAGTGAATGAAATATCTTAATTTTTGTTAATTTCCTAATAAAACATAAGATATTCACAGTTGTACTTATCTAAAGTATATCAAATAAATATTAATATTTCTTTATATTTTGTAAGCCTTATATTATTGGGTTTCTCTTTATTTTTGTCTTGTTGCAATCAATTTTCCAGACTTGTCCACAAATATATCTTACAATACACAGGGGGCGCTTGATGAGTTGCCCCTTGACATGTCTAATGACATGAACCAATCTGATGGCAATGTTGAACTGTGGGCACTTTCTCCTAATTAGGAGTGCTACTAATTTGACCTTCTGATCCCTGCATAAGTTATTCCTTGGCTTCAAACCTTACATGGAACCTGCCACCATGCCACCCCCTTGTGGCCCAGTGGCTTTCTCCATATGGTATATTAAGCACAGTATTCTATAATAAACAACATTTAATTCTATTCATTCTCATCCTTTCTATTGGACTGTTGTCTTCCCCAAACCAAATATTGAATCCTCATTGGTTCAGTTGCAACAGTCTAATTAGAATTTAATTTTTTAAGGTAATAAAAATATTTTTATAATGAAGAGTGTAAATTAAATAGTAAAATGAGAAATAATTGCTTATTTATCCTTATTAGCTAAGGTATTTTTTATTGCATTTTTGGTTTTTTAGAGGCATTTTAGTATACCATAGTTGTATAGATTAATTTTTATATCAAAATTTTTCAGTACATCAAGTACTTTTAATTAAAAAAATTCAGCTTAAAGTAGTCAATCAGGCAAAAAGCTGAATTCTCTCTTTACTTAATAGTCAATCACTAGGGAGTTGATTTCACCACAGTTGCAGTCCAGAAGTAGATGTGGTCACAATTAAAAAGTTAGCAAAATATACCATGATGGGTTATGATAACCCCAAATAAATAACAATTTATATTTTAAATGAATTTCCTCAATTTTTTAAATTTTAGATTAATTATCTTGTTTAAATTAATATATATTATTGTGGATTCAGAACCTGCTGGGAAAAATACAGGGTTGTCAAATTCTTTTGCATGAACTCATCAACTTAATGGAGTATTTTTCATCCCAGAACAACTTAATTTTTTATATAAACAGATGAAAAATATTCCAGTAAGTTGGTGAGTTTATGCAAAAGAATTTGACAATCTCGCATTTTCCCCAACAGGTTCTGAATCTACAGTACAAAGGATTTGGCAAAATAAACTTGTTTTGATTATAGCTAATTGTATAGATTCATTAGAAGCCAATATTCTCTATTAGAGACATAATTGCAACATGATTCAAAAAGAGTAATATTAAAAGAGAATATTAATAAATTGTGTTACTGATTGATTGGCTTACAAAGGGGGTTACATAGGTGATAATGAACCAATTTGGTATTGCCAGTGCTCTAAACATTGCTTTGAGTTTGTTGTTGAAACTAGTCTCATGCCTAATAAGGGATATCCAATCCAACTTTTTAAATTAAAAAAATAAGATTTTTTTTCTTTATCTTCTCTTATTCTTATTTAATTGGCAAAACTATGCTTAATATAATTATTTGCTCATATATATACATATAATGTTAATAATTTATCAATAAATTGAATAATATAAAAAATTAACCATAGATTTAATATTATGTTACCAAATGCTTTATTTATCAACTTTAACAGCCTTTTTATTTATAATAAATAAACTATGAATTTAGTAAATTCAAATAAAATCAATTTTCTTTTATTTGATTGGCGCAGATACAAGGGCTCTTGGGATAAACAACTCAGAATGCTTATAAAAAGCTGCTGCAACATCAGGTGGCATTAGGAATTGGCTGACTTACAGAAGAATAAATATATTTTCTGAATTTAAATCCCCTGCCTTTTTAAAGGCGGTAATTTTTAGATTGCTATCATTTTAAAGTCTAAAGTTTCCATTTATCTAACAAAGAGAACTGTTAGAACTTTAACAACATTTCTTACCCTTTAATATCAGGGTTAAACCCCTTATTATTTTTTTGCTTTAGTTTTTTGTCTATTCTATATGATGAACTTTCCAAATCCATTTGTTGGCTGTATTCTTAATTTTAAAGCAACTAATAAGTTACAATTGTTGTAACTGTGCTGTTTCAGCAGAGTTACACAGTGAAAAATATTTAGAAGCTAAA
>QTSX02006112.1:0-22542 GCA_014839935.2 Entomophthora muscae | reverse complement strand
CACAATCCAATTACCTGGCCACTTGAAGCCAGACTATGGAGTCAATTTGAATTGCCAAATCCAACAACATGCACAAATTATGATCTCTTATGGTGGATACCTTGTTTTGGCGCTTGACTCATTACCAGGATCAAGCCACCCCCTTCACCATCCAACTGTGTGATCAACACAATCATGTTCCTGTTATCCTTGATTCACAATAACTATATAATCACTATCTCTCAATAAAGATTATTATCTAGTTTCTAAATATTTTTTCCCTTGTAACTCTTCTAAAGCAGCACAGTTAAAACATCATTAAGGCTTGTATATTGGGAATACTGTTACTTTCAATGCTGGCACTGATGGCCCTGGATTGGATGCTAATATCTAGTGAAAGGAGATGATCTGCTGCATCTTGTGTTGATGATTGTCCATTTAAGGTGATGTGGAAGCTTTGGGACGAGAAGTGTGTTTCAAAATCCTTGATTAATCCCTATCAGAAAATCATTTCCCAAGAAATAGCCCATTTACCAAGTAATAGGCGGCACCCACATCACATCCAGATACTATACTGGGATCACACCTTTGAGCTCCAAGAAAATCTGGATCTCACAAAGCCCCATGGCTGTCATGATCTACATGGACGCCATGTGGCTTACCATCAAATTATACAATACTTGTCTTCGATATTCAATAAAAAGAAATTCTCTCCTTTAATTTCATCCATCATTTTGGATTACATACTTCCCAGAAGTATATATTCAACAAGTGTATTTGTTTTTGTGTTGATTGGCTTGTAGGGGCACCTAGAGGTCTGATTTCACCCAGCGGAGGTTTCAAGCGAGAATTGATATGTTTTGGATGTCTGAAACATATTTCTGCATTAAATTTCAAAGTTTTTTGCTGGCAACAGTATGCAGTTCCATACTTTCAATCGATTTAGCACAGTGTTGGCTTAGATTTGGCCTGTTTTCAGCGGTACCTGGATTTAAAGGAGTGTTTTCCCTGGAAGACGATGGGGAGCCCTAGAGGAATCTATCACTAGGTTGGAAATATTGTTTGAAGGTGATTAGGGAATTCGAAGTGTTTTTTCTCCTGAAATTGATTGGAGATGGATTTGATTAATGGGTGAGTAAGGGATGGAATTCCTTAAAGTGGAGGCTTCATTGGAAACCAAGGTTTCATCTTGGTAGGATATTTGGATCAGAATTAGACTTTGGGTCCACTGGTTGCTAGGGCTTTCAAAGTGGTGCTTGGAGACATGTTTCTCTTGATGGATCAATCAAAGATGTAAAAATAGTAAGTGATACCAGTTAAAATAGTGGTAATTTAAAAAGGGTTGATTATCTAAACGCTCAAACTTTCACCTTGCATAATAGTTGGCTACTGGGAAGTCACCTTTATCACAGTTTTCAATCTTAAGGTACTTGATATTAACCGAATCTTTTATTTTTAAATTTTATTTAATTTAATTTTTATTTTTTGGAGGAAATAGTGGTTATGGAGATTGTAATTTTGAATTGAGATATTTGAGATGACCATGTTAAATGTGGTGGTTTAGGGAAATGGTCAACATGGTGATGTTGGGTTTATGAACATCATGATAAGGTACATTTGTTCATTTAACTTGTTTAACTACTTTACGGGAGACTGTTGTCATATATTGTTTAATGGATTAGTTTGTAAAGCTGGCTTTGTTTAAAGGAATAAATATGTCACTGAGGAATTGTCTCAGGAGGGAGGAGTTTATTGATGGGTATTCTATTTATGAGAAGAGTGGAGTTTGGAATGGTGGGTGTCAGTCAAATGATGTTATTTTAGTGGAACAGGGGAGGGTGGGCTTGGATAAAGAGAGGTTGGTTGGTTGGGTTGGGCATGGATTCTTCAGTGCAGAAGCATAGCGTGGACTTGAGGGAAGTGAGCTCTGGCCTGGATAGGGTGTTTGAGGATATTGGCAAAGCAGACGGTGTCAATCGGCTGGTTAAGCGAGTGTATCAGTACAACACGTTGGATAAGCGCATTGCTCACTTCTTTGACTTGGAAATGATTGATCGCTTCGAGTCCATGTTTGGAAGCTTTCTGATTGGCCTGCTGGGCGGCAAGCCCTACAATCGCATCACCATGATCCGCTCCCACCGCTCCAGGGTCAACCTGAGTGACCAGCACTTCAACGCCTTTCTTGACAACATCACTATTGCCTTGATGCACGAGAAGATCCCCCACTCCTCGATCAACATGCTGGTAGAGCTTATGGAGAAGACTCGTGAAGACGTGTGCGGACGAAGCATAATCGATACTTGCCCCAACCGCAACCCAAGCTTCCCCAGCCAATCCCACCCGCATGAGAAGACAATTGCCACCCAAGAGTCGCAATGTCAATGCGCCATCCAATAACACACAGCCAATTAAACTTTTACCTTCCACGGCCAAATAACTGCTCCTGAAATCAACATTTATTTGCTTTAGGCTTCAGGTGAGCGGCCTAGCCAACATATATCCTAATTCTCTGCCATCCTTGCCAGATAGTTTACCCGATTCAAGCAACCATTTCCCCGAACCTCCAGAAAGAATAAAAAAGCTTTAATAAATTACCAATATAACGTTGGGCTTTAGCCTCAAGTAATAATTGTCCAAGTGATCACCCACACTGAGCAATCCGGAACTCTAAATGGATGCAATTTAGTTAACTCCTGATAGGGCTGAACGCCGTTCTACAAGTAGTTTAATTGCCCTAGGATCCCTTTATTATCACTTCTCCCTTTAAAGATTGATTATCAACCCGATAAAACATTTCTTCATCCCAAATCCCCCTGAAACAAGTCAACATTTTTACGCTCTTTTGAACCAATCAAACTCACCCATGACATCTCCATACATCAAAACACCAAACTAATTATATACCCTTCATGATCACAAACATTACTTGATATATTTGTACTTACTTTAGCTACAAGCATCATTCCTTTGAAAGCAATTTCTGAATCCTAAACCCTCAGCTTCCAAAGTTTACATCAAAAGCTGTCCCCTGATCACCAATCAGATTTGTAAGTTACTGCCAAACAAGCACCATCACCTACTTCTCAACATTTACTAGTTTAGAATCACCAATGATCCAATCAACAATCAGTCCTCCCATCAGCCTTTACCCTTTACCAGATCTGGTGCAACACAGCTATCTTCAACCTTATACCAACCAAAAAGTATAAACAAGCTCATTTATCCTGCATCACCTTTATCATCCAGGGGAAGAATCCAAGTCAAGGCATCCCTGGTTCAACCAATCAGCACCCAACTAATCTCATCTTTATTGATCAATCCAACCATACCATCCCAAAATATTCAATCCCCTAGAATATTTCCCATTCCTTCTCCTCTTAATCCATATATATAAGTATATCAGCTCCTGTTGCAACTGAGATCAACACCTCACCTACCAATGTATATCACAGCACACATAGGGCGCTAATAGAGTCACCCCATGATGTATCTAACAGCATGATCCCTTCTGCTTCAGATATCAATATGTGAGCAATATCCCCAAATTAGGAGCAAAGCCAATTCCAGAATATATCCCCTCAATTAGATATTATTGTCCCAAACCATACTTGGATCATACCACAATGCACCTCATTATGGGTTGATGGCTACTGTCTACAGTATGATAGTGTCAAGTTCTAAATAAAGCTACCATCATATCCTTAATCTTGGTCCTTTCCTCTTGGACTGCTGTCTTCCCCAACTGGAATACTAGGCCATAACTAGTTCAGCTGCAACACTCCATTAACCATAGATACTTCCCTAGAAAGTATATGATATATCTACACATCTGACATACCATATAAGCACAGTTCAAACCTATATCTTGCACTTTCCACCTGCCTTCAAGTTTTCCTGCACCCAGGAAATATCCCTCCCTTGTTGTAATTACTATATCACATGATTTAAGGGGGAAATTAAGGAGAGAAAAATACTTTACTGACATGAATATTGAAAGTTATAGTATTGTGGGAATCCACATGCTGTCCATGTACGTTATGGCAGACATGGGGCTTGTCCAGGTAATGTTTCTCTTAGGGTTCAAAAGGTGTGATCCCTGTATTAGATGGATGATTGATAAGAGTGCCACTGACTTGATGATTAGTTGGGGAATCACTCAGGGATTTGCTTCTCTGAGAGGGAGTAGTCAAAGAAGGTGCAATATAAGGATCAAGCCACCCCTTTTCAATCTGATCTATCAATAATCCCATCTTGTTCCTCTTAAAACAATTCACTCAAACTATATAAGCCATATATCTTAATAAAGACAATTATCTTGTTTTTAAAATATCCCCCCTGTAACTTGCTAATAAAGCACAGTTACAACACATCTTTACATATTTTTTCTTTCTGTGTTGGGAAAAGAGAAAGAATTTGCTTCCAGCGTACTTTGTCCTGAACAAGCCCAGGATACTTTCCCCTTGCTTCCTTTTCTCTAGCAGCCATAGTTGCTTCCTGTTTGCAGCATGGCCACAGTTTTGAAGCAGGTTTGTACCTCCTCTGCAAGCAACAAAGCCGACATGACAGATGATAGCCTGTCCTCTTGTTTTCACAGCAAGTATTTTTCAGGGCTCTCTTTAAAGCACCGCCTCTTTCATACCGCTGGTAAAATTTTGGTTTGTGTTGCAACATCTCCAATTACTCCCTCTCAAAAAAGCAATTCCCAGAGTGACTCCCCAATGATTCCCTGACTAATCATTAAGCCAGTGGCACTCTTGTTGCAACCGAGTTTCCCTCCTTGCCTGCCAACATATCTTACAATACGCAGGGGGCGCTCAATGAGCCACCCCTTGATGTATCTAACGGTATGGGTGAATATGGTGGCAATATCAAACTTGGGACACTTTCTCCTAATTAGGAGCACTACCAATTTGACCTGCTGATCCCACACAAGTTATTCCTTGGCTCCAAACCTTACATGGAACATGCCACCCCCTGTGGCCTGGTGGCTTTCCCCATACAGTTTATCAATCACAATACTCTAAAAAAACAGTATCCTATTCTATTTATCCCTGCCCTTTCTATTGGACTGTTGTCTTCCCCAATCAAATACTGAGCTCTAATTAGTTCAGTTGCAACCCTCTTATTGTTGACCCATCTATTACGGGGATCAACCGGTTTGCACCTTAAGAGGAACACTACTTGGACAAGCCCCATGGCCGCCATGACGTACATGGACCGCATATGGCTCCTCATGATACTATATAGTACTCTAAACTGGTATCTAATGAGTTATCCTCCTCTTTGGAATTTTTCTCTTTACCTTGTCCCATATACTTCCCAGAAGCATATACTCAACAATAATATTGCCTGGGACCTTGTCCTGGGGGATCCACACAAGGAGGTATCTTGCAGGCAAGAGCTTTTTGTTGGCCAAACAAAGATGGGATGCCCAAGACAGGTAAATGTTGGTTGGGTTATTGATATATATATAGCTCTGGTGGTTGAGGAGCGGTGTTCAAGGTCTTGGGATGGGAGTGGGGTGACGTCTGGGCAGTGAGTTGGAAGGATAGATAAGTGGTGTACCCTGGGATGAAGGTGCTTTGGTACACTGGGATCCTGTTACCAACTGGATTGAGAATGCAGTTGGGTAGCTTTACCTAGGATGGCAGTAAACCCTCTCTATTCATGACGTTAGGGTAGCTTCAAGTAAGCCTTAAAGTTTCTGGGCAAGCATAGCTAGCTCAGAACCATCATTGGGGTGGCTGTCCAGAGAAACAGATGCAGATGTGAATGATTTGGAGTTTTCTGGGAATTAAAGTTGGTAATCTTTACATGAAAGCTTAAGATAACCACTTGAGTAAAAATAGTGGCTAGTCATGAGGAATGTTTGCTTCTGATAACCTAAAGTGTAGGTCACTAATGGAGGCCAAGTCTAGGTTGATTCACTTACAGAGACTTATTGTCTGAGTCTGAAGTAATAACCAATGAGAACTACCAAAAGGAAGTCAGGATGGAGGCCATCTGTAAGGGCTTGGTAAGCTGTTCAATAGCTATGCTAGGCTATTAGGCTAAGGTTGGAACAATTCAGGCAAATGTTCCAGCATTGCTCTGGATTGATTTGATGAGGTAACAGAAGGTGGAACTATATGCCTTATTTTAGTCTACAATGGCAAAATCAAGGAGGGATTTTGAAGAATTTCCAGAAAGCAGGTTTCTTAGTGTTTCCTATGGTGGATGAAGGTATGTTGCTATGAGAGCATGATAAAAAGCTGCTTTGGTTTATATTATCTCTTTATTTTACTATAAGGGTAAAGATCTGGGCAATAAGTTGAAGAAGGCATCATAAAACATTTCAAACAGTATTATACTATTCAAATTGGTTAAATTTGAATTTAGGGAAGTCTGGTGCTGAAACATGGAACCATTTAACACTTTGGTGCACAAAGAGTTGCCGTTTTGAGCAGTGGAAATGGGTTTCCTAGTTGGATTGCATTGGATCTTCAGAAATGGTGCTGTTTTTAACGCTGCAATCATTTTTTTGATTTAGGGAATGTTTCCTGATGAATATGATTGGTTGGAAGCCAAAAGCTTAAAGTATAAGCAAGAATACAGGGAATCAATACTTTGGGCTTTTGAGAAAGTAAGTGTGTGAGCTGATGCTATTATAGAAGAAAGGCAGCACTAATAGTTTAAGCTTTTGAAGAAAGCATTCTGAAGGCGCAAACATTGGAAACAAGGCGCTATAATTAGGAGGCTGTCAGGAAAGGTGAAGGGTCTTTTGGAAATCTTTTGGTTTCAAGTGGGATTGTTGAGTGCTTGATCTTCATGTTGATGGTTACATGTTTGGTTGGTTTGGAGCAACAAGAGGTCTTCTCAAGTGTTAAGAAGTTCTTTCTGAAGAAATAGCTTTTTAAAAGGACTCCAAAACAGTGGAAAATCAGAAGGTTTCTAAGGGAATCTTCCTTTTGTTAATAAATACTATCTTGGTCCCTATTATCCTCTTTTGTGACAAAAAACTTCCCTAGTGATAATGATTTTGGAGCTTGTTAAAAGGATCAGAAGAGGAAGAACTTTAGCCTGCTCACTCATGGAAAACTCCTGGTTGAGGAATGAGGAAAGCAGTGCAAATAACCTTGAGATCCAGGATATTGCTGTACTGAAGATTATCACAAAAATGGTCCCTAGATGATGGAACTTCTCTGATAGACCATGCATTGCTGTGAAATATGTTTCCCCTTAGTTATTAATTATTGATGAAAATTAGGGCGTGATGGATCCCTTTTGAGATTCTCAGATTGTTTAATTTCACTGTTTCTATGAACTAGTATATCTGATCATGTCATCCCAGCCCATTTGATCCCTGGCTTTGACCCAGAACACACATTGGTGATCTCTTAGAAGCAGGAGCGCCACATACAGTAAGGTTGTCTAGATAAAACAGCACACACAAAAGATTCATACCCTGAAAAATTGAGTGCATACCCCTCTGAAACGTAGCTGGGGCATTGCAGGGTCTTGGGGTATATGTGTAGGTTTGAAAAATCCTTCAGAAGTGATCAGGGCAGCCTTATGTCTATCCTCAGGTGAAAGATCAACTTACCAGTAACCAGATGCTAGATCCTTTTCTGAGAAGAATTTGGAGCCTCTGATACAATGGAGAGCCTTATCTATGCACAATAAGGGGTAAAAATCCTTTTTGGTCAAGGATTTCAGTTAATGGTAATCCATTAATATGTGATGACTTCAATCTTTCTTCTTTAGAATAAGTAAGGAAGAGACCCAAGGACTTTGATAAGGGACAAGTAGACCAGAGTCCAACAGTTGTTTGAGCTCTTTATATACTTGAACATCCTCTACTTGACTACATCTATAAGGTTTAGCTCAAAAGGGGGAGAATCCCCTGTGTCAATCTGATGTATGGCACCCTTAGTCAACCCTTAGCCTGTGCTACCATTAGAAAAGATATCAGAGAACTGGTCAAGTAGGTCAAGAACTTCCTTTTTTGTACATAAGACAACTGAGGGAAGTCCTTGGCACTGAACAAGGACAACACTTGGGGCTCATCTTCAAGAAAATTGAAGTCATGAAAGGTACTAAAAGGGTGTAGAGAGAGGACTTCATGAGCATTTAAGAGCTGTCCATAACCAGCCACTTGATTTCTTGTGACATTTATAGGTACAGGAGTCAGGTTGGCTATAAGCAGCTTCACAGCATCCTTATGCAAAGAGTTCAGAATTCCTGGGCAGAGATGAGGGTTGTTATGTCCCAAGGATGAAATGGAATAAAGTTTTAGAAAGGTACACTAAAGAAGTTCATATGAGATCTTATAATCAATTATGACTTGGGATTCAGAAGTGATGGGTACTGCTAAGGCAGCTAAGAGAGGAACCCCTTCAGCAGCAGGGCAAGCTGAAGAGGGCACTTAATAATAAAAAATGAGTGTGGTACTTTAGCGCAAAAATTACAGAGGAATATTACAGAACACACATATTGAGGTGTTTACCAGGCATCTTTATGGGGTTTCATAGATGAGAGGGACTTCATACCCAAGGATAGAAAGGTACTCATCCTTTAGGTTCATAATTCTGTTTTATTTTTAGAGAAACTGAGTACCAATCATATTTTCTTTCTATTGTTCTCCAGAACTACAGCTGGAGCAGCAAGGAGTAGTTTAACAAAGCGCATAGTGAGGGCCAAGTAAGCAATAAGAATCTGTGTCATTAACAGATTGGCTGTACCATAAGACTGATGATAGTTAAAGCCTGGAGCTATTTTGAGTTTCTTTACTGACTTAGCAGATACAACATTAAATGGGGCTCAAGTGTCAATGATGGCCTTGATCTTTGCATTTTAGATAGATATATCTACTCTTGTGATAGTTCAATCAAAAGGAGGAAAGACAGCCAAGACATCTTGCGCCTCAGCCAGTTCCTTGTCCCATTTCTCCAGCATGCATTTAAGGTCAGAGAACTCCTTATAAACTGTTTGGAGGGGAGCAGTATGAATATATTCTGGAAGACAGCTTCAGCCACCTCTGGGGCTTCTTTGGAGGTTTCCATCAATACAGACAGCCTTTTGGCCTGAGTGAGGTATGGTCTTGACATAATTTTCTTGGCTTCAGCAAAGGACTTGGAAGTGGTAGTAGCCTTTTAAGAGCATAGTTTTAAGGTACAGGAATGGTTTAAGGTATGGCTAAGACAGATTATCCATAGGCATCTGGGTCCTCAGCATCAGATTATTTAATATCAGAAATATCTAAAATGTCATGGAAGAGGAGAAAGATTAGAGGTGCTTGAGGATTGGATTCATCATCAGCAGATATGAAAGGAAGTGAAGGTGGAGGCTGCAAAGAGTTTTCAGCCAGGAGCGTCTCTGTCTCTAGGTTGACATCTCTTTTCTCACCTGGTCTCTAGGATCAGCTCCTTCAATGCAGGGATTGGTACAAACAAAGGAATGATGGTCTATCTGACCACAGCTGTGGCAGACCTGTTTCTTAGACTTGCTCTGCATATTCATAGCTAAGATCCAAGGAGTGTGGTAGTTTGTGCCCAAAGCAGCAGCAGCCCAACTCTCACACACCACAGAGCCTGAATAAATGGGATGCATATCCTGGAGGAGAGTCTTGATACTCTTCACAGACAAGAGCATTTCCTTATTAGCTTTGAAGTGCAGACATAGGAGCTGATTAACCTTGAGATCCTAAACACAAGCAGTATAGGCTTTGTGTGTAGTCAACTATTTATGTGTTATCAACTGCTTTCCTTCCACATAAGACCTATCAGCAAACTCAGCTAGGGTTTCTTTAAGCTTAAATGCAATGTGCATGAAGTGTCTTTCTTCACCTCCAAGCTGAGGTCTCCACTAAACTCTTCAATCATCAGTTGCTTCATTTCTCACCAAGTGGTAATGGTAGAAAGTTTGGGTAACACCACTTATTGGCAGGTAGGGTGAAGGCAGGTCAAGATATTTTCTTTCTTGATCTCATCAGATGCCCTATGTATAGCAGTTTCAAATACGGTAAAGAAGGCTTTGATTGTGGAGGTCTTTGGATCAAAAACTTGTTTAAAGTTGGGTTTGAAGTGAGCCTAGGAAGCTGGCCCACTATTAATGCTGTCAAACATATTAATAAAAGGGAGAAAATCAGCTTTTGATTCAGTGTGAAGTTTTCTAGCCCACAACTTCCAAACATTTTCTTCTAAATTCACCAAAGTGTTAGTGTTACAAGAGCCAGTTTCAGCAGCGCAGGCTGTCTGCTGCTCAGTAGTATCCAAATGATGTTCTTGATTAGTCACCACAATTGATAGCTCAGCTAGTTGGGAGGTCAAAGAGAAACCAACTGAAAAACAAGGGGAGAACCACTCTTTAACAGAATCAATAAGCTCAGTCATCTCCTTAAAGTCTATGTCTAGAGCATCATTATCCTGCTTCATATGATTGACTCTATTGGCCAGAACAATTAATTCTCTAGTGCAATAGATACAAGGCTGTCCATGAATTTCTGGGCAACAGCCTTTATCCTCAGAGGGTCTTGGTAAACTGTGGACTCTGTGAAAACTTCTTGTAACTACAAAATTTCTTGTTGGAGTGAAGCCACCAGGGTAGTAAGTACAGCCACCTGAGGGTTGGGTTGAGGCTTAGCTTCTGAGAGAGCTTAGCTTTGTGTGGTAGCACACAGTTCATAGATAGTGTCCCAAAATTCTTTTTCTTGTCTCACAGATATTCAGAAGGGTGATCACCAGAAGGAGATTGACTCAACTAATCCATGCAGGCTTGCAATCCTTGGATAATAGTAATTGCAGCAGCTGTTTCATGTACAGTAGCTTTCAAACTTGTTGAGATAAACATATATTATTCAGTTTAGAATGCATGAACTCAGTCACAAAACGTATTTCAACTTGATAGATCTAAATAGAAGATAATTTCATGGAAAAAAGCGGTATTTGGTGAAAATGTCCAGTCATACAACAGCTTATTCAAACTGGGGACAAAGGTTTAAAAATTCAACAACAAGTGTATCAAACAATAGAACACATGAGTTTCAGTCACAGAACCAATCTACTATGTTTACTATGTTTTTGGTGAACATATAAAACTCAGTCACAAAAGTTACAAAATTGATCCAACAACAAGCCTTAATAGCAACTGAAACAGACAAATTAAATATCAAATATCAAAACACATGAATGAATCAATAATAATGTTACCAACTTATCCTAATTAAGAATTCAATCTAGAATACAAAAAGGAAATAAAAATTCTGAGTGTCTGTTTTGGGATTAGAATCAATAAAAAATCAAATACATCTGAACTCATGATCAACAGCGCACATTTACAACCAAAGATAATTAATATAGAAATCTAAAAATCTAATTTTAAATAAACGGTAGTGTCTACTAGCTTTAATGCTACTATATACAGAATGATAAAAATTATAATAAATAAAGTATATAGATAATTTTTTAATTTTATTTTATTTTTTATGCCAAAATGGATGCATCCCAGCAACAGAATAACAATGGACACATTGTGCGCCGCGGTTGTGGTTGCCCCTGTGGGTCAAAGAACAGAGTTAGTGCAACACAAACGCCTACTCAGGAAGGGGATTGGAGAGGAGAGTTCAATAGTGACGCTGCACTAACACAGCCAGTTAAAGGAGCACAACATGCAAGAGGGCAGAGCATCAACCCCTGGGTCCAGAAGCTGACCAGAAAATACACCAAGGTTGTCACCACTAAAACAGTTAATGCTGTCACCACCAAGAGGGTGTCTTTGGTGTACAACCCTGTATACTGATACAATGATGTTTCCTCAGCCCTAATGGAGAAGGTTAAGCGAGTCCTTGACACCACATATGAGCCTTATGTGAGTGATTCCAACAAGGGAGACAATAACAAGCTTCTCCAATATTACCAAACCACAAAAGGGCAGAAGGTGGTCAAAAAGATTGCTGCATTCTAAAGCCAAGTGCCTATTCCCTGTGTTGTGCCCAATTCCAATGAGTCTTTGCCTGCCTCCAAAAAGGCCAAGTACCATGTCATCCCCAATTCCATCCGTGAGACCTTCATGAGGCTCATAGAGGAGACTCAAGACTACAGGAAGGCTGAGGCCATAGGCTCTGCACAATTTACCTGAAAAAAGGTACTGTTCTCCTTTTATAGAAACCCAATTTTGAACAAGCTCTATTGGTCAAGAAACACCTGTGGGCCATCTGACAGTGGATTAAGCAGAACTGCCATCTTGAACTGGAAAATAACAGTATGGTTGAGTCCATTTTTGGAATCCAGGCTTTGGTTTCCACTTGCTACAGAGCAGTGAAAAAATTAAACTTTTCATGGAAGAAACTTGGTGTATCTCTGTACAATTGGAATAGCCCAGACAACGTTGTATACAGGCAGAAATACACTGAGACAGTTGCTGCTCTCAAGGAGAAGTGGGCAGTCAAGTTTTATTACATTGACAAGTCCTCCTTTGCGTTGTCAATGCGCAACAAGTATGGGCATGTCCCAAAAGGTGAAAAGAATGACATGTCCCAGTGTGCAGCTGTACAATCTGTTGCCTACTCAATGGTAGCCCTTCTAGGTCCCCTTGGCATTGAGCTCTATCAAATGATCAAGGGTTCCCACAATAGTGTGACTTTTCTAGAATTTCTCTGATTGGTTCAGGAGCACCTCTGAGTAACCAGTTTGGGCTTCACCAATGCCATTGTGCTAGACAACGTCAGACTCCACAAGGTGGCAGATATTCTCAACAAGTTCTCAATGATCAAGCCTGGTGTTGAAATTGCCTCCCAAAAAATGGCCACACCCACTTTGTGTCTTCTCTTCCTCTCCTTCTATTCCCCATTCCTCAACCCAATTGGGGAGATCTTTGGGTGACTCAAGAGATTTTTCAATAAAAGGGCGCCATCTGGGCCCAATGATTTATTTAGTTTGCTGAAGGTTGGTGTCCATACTCTCCCAGCTAGAACTGTGGCAAAATTCTATGTTCACACAGATCTGTTTCTCCCTGTGTGCCTTGCCCAGCAGCCAATCAATTAAAGGCTTAGCTATTCTGAATGTTTTATTCTGGATTTTAGTTTTAATATTTGTTTTTATTTAGTTTAATTTATTTTAATTTATTTCTGTGATTCTGGGGCAAGTTCCTTAGGTCAAATTCCCTAAGGTCAAAAGTGCAAAAATTGAAAATGGGACCCCCAAAAAGTGCAAAAATCAAAACACTATGTAGGGTGCAAAAAATAAAAATATCAAAGATCAAAGTGCAAAAATTGATTTTCCAGAGGTTAACTTTGAAGCAGGATAAAGTACAGTTTATAATATAAAGTTAAATATTTTAAAATCTATTATAGACTAAAGAGACCCCAAGAAATTTATTTATACAATAAAAAATATATGCTAGATAATAAAAAGATTATTAAATTACTGTAAATTCAGAACCTAAATGTAAATATGTGGGATTGTCAAATCCTTGGTCCAAATTTTGAATCACTTTTGCAGGATGGCCTTTTTTAATTAAACTGATTTTTTGTGTATTTATTTGAATTTTTAAAAATGCAGGAACTCATAGACACTTTGCAAAGTTCAAGTCAAACTGCATATTTCCAATGGACAAAATGAATTAACTGGAATCAGATTTTAAGTGTTCAAATCCATCAGCCATTTTCATTAAGTTTACTATGTTTCTTGAAATTGCAGGATTGTCAAATACATGAACCAAATTTCAAATAAATTTTGAATGCCACTAGTAAACTTGAATAATAATTGCAGGAACTCCAATCCAAATTTAATATACAGTAAGCACACTAGGAAACACCAACCCAAATCAAGAAGCTCCACCACAACTAAAATCAAACTAAAAATTCAATCTTAATAGCCATGTTTAGACATAAAAGTTGATTAAACTTTAAATTATTCAAACCTGAAAAGTACACAATATTATACACTTTAAATCACAGATATAGAAATCTGTTACTATTAAAGGCTAAATTAAGAGAAAATAACTACTCACAACTAAACCAAAAACCTAAATAAATACATATTAATCTAAAATATATTTTTATTTTATTTTTATGGACCAACAATCACATTCCCAACCAGCTCCTGCACCAGCCTGTCTATGAGGGCGTCCAAGAGGGTCCAAGAATAGACCCAGAACCCAACTCAAGGGTAGTAATGCTGACACAGGCCTCCCAAGGCGTCAGCGCAAGCCAACCACCTCCTGCATCCCAAGCCAGATCACACAGCCTGAATCCTAGACAGGAACCGCTCTCAAGGCCTGCCACCAAAGTCTCCTATACTAGGATCACCAGGAACACTGAGGTTACTTACAACTCCACTGTGTACCCAGTTGTCACCCAGCCCCACACTCTTGATCCAAGAGTTGCCACTTCCTGCCCCTGCGTTTTTGACATCTCCTATGAGCCATTGGCCACAACTAAGGAGCCATCTGCACCTGTGACGTATTCCACCATTAATGGCGCCACTGCAAGTAAGAGTGATCCCAAATTCTACACAAAGGTCCCCATCCCCTGTGTTGAGCCTGCCAGCCAGGATGCTGCGGTACCTTCCAAGGGCTGGCGTTGGTTGACTGATAGTGAGTGTGAAGCTATCCTCAACTGATTGAACAGGGGAAAGTCAGTTCAGGATATTGAGTCCCAATTTTTAGTCATGGCCAGATATATTGGTAACCTCAATGCCAAATATGGCAACACTGGTTGAGTTTCAAAATCCACCAAGGCTAAGCAGCAGCCCAGCCTATTTCAGCCCACCCATCTTGAGGCAATCAGGCAGTGGATGACCAAGGATTGCCACCTGGACATACTTGCTGTCCAATCAATGCTTGTCACAGAGTTCAGGCTTTCTGTCTCTAAAACCCTTGTTTACCAAGCAATGGTTGATTTGGGCTTTTAATTGAAGTTACTCAGAGTTTCTCTGTACAACAGAAACAGTGAGAAGACCATTGAGAATTGACGCATTTATGCCAAGACTTATCTGGCCCTAAAGGGGACCGGAAATGTCCAATTCTTTTACATCAACAAATCATTGTTTTCCTCCTTGCTCAGGTCTAGGCATGGGTGGGTCAAGAAGGGGTCCAAAGATGATGTAGCACATTGTGCAGCTGTCTGTTCCCAGACATATTTGATGGTAGCGCTTCTGGGACCTTGGGGGTTGGACCAATATCAAATGATCAAGGGTTCCCACAATAGCGGGACTTTTCTCAATTTTCTCCAATCTGTAAAGGAGTACCTCCAGATCAATTACAGAGGCACAAACAACCTTGTTGTGTTGGATAATGTTGGGCTCCACAAGGTGGATTTGGTTGTGTCAGAGTTCCCACCAATAGATAAAAATAACCATTTGGCCAGCCACTGCCTGACTGACTGCCCAATGAGACGCCTCTTTCTTCTTCCCTATTCTCCATTTCTGAATCCAATTGAAGAGGTGTTTGGTTGGATCAAGAATAAGGTGAAGAAAGGCCTCCCTCAGGTCACCAATGATCTCTTTAGCATTCTTGAGATCAGCCAATTTGCAATCTCACCCTATGTGATGGCAGCTTTTTACTAGCACTTGGAATCCTTCCTTCCAAAAGCCCTCAACTCCAAGCCAATCAGATAAATGGGCGCTCTGCATTTATTTGTTCTTTTATTTATTTTGTTTTTATTAGGACTCAAAAATTATTAATTATATAGTTAACTTAATGTTGAATTGTATTATAGACATATAAGAATGCATAAAAAAGTTAAGTAAAATTAATTATATTAGATTAGATATAGAGACACATATTTTTATTATAATGCACTAAATATTGTATTGATTGTAGAGTTAACAAATAAAAAATTAAAAAAGATAGAAATAGATTACTTTTAACTAAATAATTGTGAACCCTTTTTGGTACTTTGGCTTTTTTTAAGCCACAAATCAGACCTTGCAAGTCATCATTTGAGCTTATTGATTTAGTGCCACTGTAGCCACACAACACAAAAACCAATGATTTTCATATATCTCTTAATAATTAGTATTTATGACGTAGGTTAAGCATATTGAATATATTTATCAAATCATATTACAAGGAAAAGATAATTTGAGCTCTAAACAATCACTTGTTTAGAACATACATAGAGCGGGCCACTTGATGCGGATAAATTCAGTTCTTGTTGTTTAACTATGTAATATATAAATCTGTACTCAACAAGCAACTAAATAAACACATGTTTAAATCATATTTTATTATTTCACATGTTTGCTTACTATAACTACTGTCTTATAATATATTTAGATATATTACTATTAAAATTTAAATATTAAAATTAAAAAATTAAAATAAATATAAAAGTTAAATTGCAAGGGAAGATTCTTTATTAGGAAGATGCAAATTTCAAAGGGAATGCAATTATTCTGGGGAATTATACCCCAAAATCAAGTTTTCTGCTAATGTGTCTAATTGGATCCACATACTCTTCTGTATATGGTGGGCAACTCTGGATGCAATTTCAAGAGGGGTGGCACTATGCACCCCAGTGGTTACTGAATGCTTAATAAAAGGCAATCAGGTAAGCAAATCAATTAACATGTCCTTTTTGGGAAGCACATAGTACCCATACAACAATGCCAATGCAAAAAAGTTGTACAGGACATTCTCAACTGTCCTATACCCTGTGGTGTTTTCTGGTGTTCTAGTGCTAATTGGCATATGTCAAGTTGTATTGGTACATCATCCAAATTTTTAATGTTTGTTTTTAATATGCAATGTAATAGAATTCCTAGGTATATTGCAATGTGAATCCTTTGAGAGGTATATTTTTCTGAAAACATGCACAATTTCTTGTACACTTGAACTAATCTGTTGATATAAGATGTGTTGCTGAATTTGAAGATGGTTCCAGAGGGCGCTTGACTTGTATCCTTGTCCATGCCTTGGAAAAAAATAAAGGTTTAAACATATTCATAAGGACTGTGTCCCTGACTTTATTTGATAATGCCTTGAATACTTCATTAAAAATTTCAGTTTTTAGATATTCAGTTCCTATTTGAAAGTTGGTTTTCAATATGGGCTTTTCATATTTGTTGATGTTTGAAAATAGTAATCTTTGAATGCTTTCATATATATATTCATCAAAGTTTATCTTGATATCCCCTCAAATTTTATTCATCTCTTTGAAATTTATATTTGCTCCTATTTCATATGCTTCCCTAATCCACGGCAAGCACACCACAGGTGGTAAATATTCCTTGTTTTTTGCTTCCCTATTTCCGTATTGATTCATGTTCATTTGAATTATTTTATTTATTTCATTCTTTATTTATTTGAATTACAGGGGCTACCAGTGATTGGTAACTCCCGTATCAACCAACTGAGCGCAAAGGCCACCACTTCAGCAACCTTGCCCACATTCCTTGTTATAACTAAAGTAAATATAAGTAAAACATAAAAAGCTTACTGATTGTTTCCCCCACAGCCCCCTCAGCCACCGGCGCCCCTTCAGCAAACTTCATGAGCTTTGGCTGCTCTTCATTTAATTTCCTGGGTCTTATCTTCCTTATTTTTTGTGCTACTTGTTCTTTCTCTTGATTTTAATTTGATAAATTTTCAGTATTTCTTGAAGCGCTTCTGCTTCTTGATTGTGATTCATTTTCATCTGTTTTCATTTGATTGGTCTCTTCTTCCTTTGTGTTGATTTCCTTTGAAATTTAAGTTCCTTCAATCAGCTTGATTTTCTTATTGTTTTCTTTGGCCCCTTTCCAGAACTCCCACAAATTGTAGGCTGCATCATTGAACTTCAGACTTGATAGAATTGTTCCCTGAAGATTAAGTAACACTTTTTTTGTTCTTTTCATCTATAATATTTCCCAATTTATTCAGAGCATCTTCCTTTGACTGGATTAGTGGCTGGCCTTCATTGCCTAGCTTTTGTTTTACTAGTTCCCTGATAGTTTTTTCTATTTAAACAACCTTTTGCAGGTGTGCTTCTAATTCAAATATCAAGTTATTGATATTTGACTTTTTTTTGAATTACATCAAAAAACTGGTTTTTATAGAACTACCATCAACACATGAATATTTTTTATTAACAATAATAAATTAAGAACTTTAAATGTAAATTTTGCATTAGAATATTGCAATAGACGTCAACTTTTGATATTTTGATATTATGTGCATAACTCAATGCATTTTGTTTAATAAAATTCATTTTAAACAAGGCTTTTTCATTGTAATTTATTTAAATGTACTGTGTTTATAGTAGAGAGCCATTACGCTTAGTACAAATATTGATACATAGTGCATTTTACAGCCTGTATATTTACCTATTGTTAATAATTCTGTAAATTTTTTAGTCATATTTTGCAAGGTAATAATAAGTAATGAATTAATAAATTAATACTAATAAACATTTATTTACAGTAATTTTAAAAGCTATGGTGACAACCAAAAATACCTCATATTTAAACAAAATGATTTCAGATTTGAACAAAATCCAAGTTGCGCTAGATTCAGGATTCAAATAATTTAAAACATTTCAGTTAATAAATGAACTGTCAAACAAAAAAACAAAATTTCACTTGCCCATTATACAAAATTATATCAAACATCAAGCAGTGTAGTTCAAACCACAAACAAAATGAACTGACACAACAAGTGAGATGGATGGATGCTGTTCTGGAATATATTATAATCTGATCAGGATTCAACTGAGGCCCCAACAGAAGGACTAAAATGAAACAAAATTTGAGCAATCTGGAAGCAAGATTCCACAAGCACAAAACAAAATGAAGTCACACAAGATGTATAGTATTAGCAGCCTAAAATAGAAAAATAACAGTTTAACAGAGAATCAACAGCTATCTAATTTAGGAACAGAGGCATTTTATTCCTTTTCATGGCTCCTAATTTGTATGAACTGGTTTTGAGAACCTTCCAAATATGGACTTGTGATTATAATAAAAATAAAGTCATAAAATATTAAACTTATACTTTTAGTGATTTCATCCTAGGTTTTTTACAATGGTTTTTAACAGCAACAACATTTTTGACGGCGCCAGCAGCCAAGTCAGCTTCAATGAAGGCAAGGCACAGAATGTGGAGGCACCTGTTTACACCCAAACCTTTGAGGCAGGTAATGAGGAAGCTGAACTGTACCTGAACCCCAACCCATATGACTTTGACTTGTTCAATAGTCACTTTGTGCCCAGTGCTACTCCAACTCCCGTCCCTACCCCTGCACAAGCTGCCTGTCAACCAACCAATAAGGATGACAACCTTGATTTGGAACAAATTGCTACCACCACCTAACCTGCCCCCCTCAGCCAATCAGGCTTCAGCTCCCACAGCCCAGCACCCCAAGCAACAAATCATCACTGCCCAAATTCTCCAGGAAATTGTGGCACTGAACCTGTAGGGTCTGTCCTGGGATCAGATTGCTGACCAATTGAAATTTACCCAAGCCACCATAACGTGGGAGTTCAACGACCTAATAAACAAGGGGAATCTGATTGGGACAGCCAAGAAGCCCAAGAAGGCCCTCAAGTCCCAAATCAATGAGGTAAACCCAATCATGCTTGATCTATTGCAGAGGGACCCCAAGCTTCTCTTGACCCAGGTCTGGAAGCAACTTGTGCACCATGACATTTGGGTGTCTGAGCGCATGGTGCAGCTCTGGATGTATGGGAAGGTGGTTTCAGTCTGTGTGCTGACCAATGTTGTCAGCAACCAATGGGATGGCGCTGAGGATTCCCCATATGATCTCACCATCAAATCCACCGTGTTCCAATGCTTGACTAGTCTAACAGATGGCATCATCTTCATCTCCTACTACAAGCTATCAATACATTTTGATGATTTTGGTAAGCAAGGAAGAGCCACTACTCAAAAAGGAAGGAATAAGGTCAAGAAGGGGACTTTCATTGGTGTGTTTCTGGCTGTTTCAGCCAAGAGTTCTGTGTATTATTAGACAAACCTAATTTCACCAATGGCTACAAGTACAGCCAAATCTTCAGTGGATTACTTGACTCCTGGGATAGCTCAAATTCCAAGCACTGGGGTTTTTTGAGCCACCAGATGGAGGGTAGCTCTAACACCCTCCAGGCTATCCAGGGACGCGGGCACCAGGCCTCAGTCTACCCCACTGGCCATGCAGACATCCATCTTGGTGATGTTGTCTTCTTCAAAATTGGAGACACACTACAGGAGTGCCGCCCTCAGGCTTTCAATGACCTCTATCTTGGGGTCCTTGACCACAATTCTCTCTTTGGTCACCAAATGGTGGCTGACTTGTTTGAGCAAATGGTTTTCCATATGAACATGGGCAACCAATCACATAAGAATAAGCGCCTCCCACCCCGTGCTACAGCCACTGTCAGAGATTCAGTCTTGAGAAGCTGGCCTGTTGTTTTCAGGGGTAACTTGGGCCGGGTTTTTTGTGGGCAAAGCCCACCACAAGAGAGGAGCTAACTTAAAAAGGTAGGAGACTGATTGTCCCCCCCCAGGACCATGGGCTGGCAGCCGGGATTATGGTGTCAATCACCTCTGTAAGGATGATGTACACAGTCCCAAACAGCTTACCAGTATGGTTGGTTGGAAGGTCAGGTGAGGAAGCAGGCATAGGTTTGGGGGTCACAGGCAGTTACATGGGAAAGTTGTAAGCAGGTAGATAGTTGAATTTCCTTCCAAACAACTTGGGTGTTGAGAATATCCATGTGCCTTGACGGTTGTATCTAACTGCAGATTGTATGCAGGCCATAAGATCAAGTTCAAGTATCTTTTCTGGGGCGTAGTCCTTGTACTTGGGTTTCAAAGTGTAGTTGGTGAAATGAACGGGGCCAAAGAGTACACCAGGAGGACAGAAAACTGCAGGCAGCGGGGCAGGAGGACCAGGAGTTCTTGTACTGAATTGGTAGATAGCAAATAAAAAAAGGCAATAGCTTTGTGAGCCAAAATAACATAATTTTTAATCAAAAATGATGATAAAGTTTGAGTGCAGAATCTATAGGCATATATAGAATCCTGCCTCCAAACTTAGCATTTCCTTAGATGGTTTCATCAAAATATTGGGGAAAATACAGGTGAGTGACAAGGAGGCCCGGATGTGAGAGCAGCAAAATGGCACCTTGGATGGGTGTTCTCTCATTGGTCAGACTGTCCAAATTGTTCACTTAATTTTCTTGATTTTTTGCTGTGGTCACAGGGTTAGACCTGAAGCCCATGATTTCTCTTGGCAGAGGAATTTGATTGGCCATCCAAGAAGACTTCAGATTCATGAAGTTCACAGAGGAACTTTCTCTGCCTCCATTAGGCAATTCAAGAAGCTCCTCCTCAGGCACCATCATAATTGAACCTGTGCTGGTTTTCTGGCTTTGGGACTTAGCAGGGGCTCCAGCTTGCAGAGGCTCAATCTCAGAAAAACGCGGGCAGGTAGGCCCTCAGTCTATGGGGCTGAAGGCCCACAGGAATTCAGGTTCAAGGTTTGAATCCCGCCCTTGGGCCCAGTTTTCCAGGGGTAAAGAATTTTCAATCCTGACAGCAACTTACCAGCCAATCAAGGCAATGACAGATGAGGAATATGACAAGCGGTATATGGCAGCCATCACACAAAATCCTCCTACACCTATCCCTGCCACCATTACCCCCCATCTTCTAGTCCCATCCACCCAATCCCAGACCCCCCAGGCCAGCATCACCTCTACGTCTTCCTTCCTGCGCTATTCTGCCTACTATGGATTACTCTTCCCTGCCCCAATAAACCCCCTGTTGCCAAAATATTTCTATTTATATTATCTTTATTTTAAATTTCAATTGTTCATATTCTCTTTGTTTATAGTTGGTTTTATTCCTTATGCTTGGCTTATTTCTATAAAAGCATATATTTACTATGCCATTTATCTATATACAGAACACAGTTATTTTAGGCTCTTTACACAGCCCCTTATAATAATATCAACAACAATTCAGTGGTTGTCAAAATCTGAATTATAAAATTATAGCTTAATTGTGGTTAGATAAAGTTGTTACTGATCCAAATTCAAAACCTCAATGATAAAATTTAATCCAATCAGGAGACAAGTGATAAATTGATTGTTGTGACATAAAGGGTCATTAATAATTCTTTGATGTACGTGTGCTAATTAATATGATTAGCTGGTTGTTTTTCCATTGTGCGCCATTGCCACAGTGGCGTACAATGGCAAAACAACCAGCCAATCATATTAATTAGTGCACGTACATCAAAGAATTATTAATGACCCTTTATGTCACAACAATCACCTTATCACTTGGCACCTGATTGGCTTAAAGTTTATCATTAAGGTTTTGAATTTGGATCAGTAACAACTTTATCTAAACACAATTAACCTATAATTTTATAATTAAAATTTTGACAACCATCAAATTGTTGTTAATATTTTCACAAGGAGCAATAAAAAGTGCCAAAAAATATGGTAATTAAGTAAACAATGCTGACACAAAGCAAATAACACATAGAGTTAAGTGTAAAACATATATACTTTGGGTAAAAGATGAGATATTGTAGTAGATGGGAAACAAACAAGGATAAACAAAGAGGAAAAATATTGATATGACACAGATTTTATTGGG